>UXGC01000140.1:0-295257 GCA_900480045.1 Eurytoma adleriae
TCAACCGCAATCGGCCGCTAGTTTTCAATCGCAGGCAGTCACTAACTATCAACAGTATAGCACAGACGTAAATACGGCGAACAGACTGCACATGGGCAGGGGCACGCCGCCGAACAGCGAGCAAAAGGACTTGAGGGTTGGCGGGCATCAGTTTTACAACCAATAAGACGAAGAATCGTTTAAGGAATTTTTTTTATTTTAGTTTTCTTACATCGTAAGCATGTAAATTTCATTGCAGCGTTTGTTAAAAACATTTCACGAAGACTCAGTTTGTTTTTAATTACTTATGATATTGACAAAACATGATAAGACAGGTTTGTTTTCTTACTTTAAAGTTTAAAGTTTAACGTAACTATTTACATTTTTGAACTTAAATTTTTATGCGATAGAATTTTTGTTACGTTCTAGTTATAAGCCAACTAAGATTAATGTAAAAGTGATTCTTTGTATTAAGAATATGAACCACTTTTGCATTCCAGGTAGAATTAAAAGAATAAAAGAAGTTATATTTTTTTAAGAGCTATTTTTGTAAATTTTATCTGGAAAAGTTTATCTAGTATTCATACCACTATGTATATTAAATACATTATATTTACTTAAATAATAATTATGTTAAAAGAAAAAACCTTTCGTTTTTTTCCGTCATTCTTTCTTTTTTGATACTGTATATATATAGCTTACTGTTTAATGCATCTAATAATTACTTTTATTTATTTTACCAATAATTATATAACGAAATATTTAAAGATTAATTCTTACTATCGAAGTTGATTAATTTACTAAATTATTGTATTGTATCAACTAAAAAGGAATTAAAATAGAATTACTTATTAAAGATTGAAAAAAAAAAACAATCGAAATTTAACTTTATTAATTTTGAATCAAGTTGCATCGTGGCGCCACTTATGAGTCACTAGTATATTACCTATAAATTATAACTATATATATCGGTTAGATGGAAAATGGAATCTAAATATTATACTCAGTGCTGGGCCGGGGCATGTAATTGCAAGCGATGCAGGCAGAGGTTACTGATAAAATTCTTAGAATGTAACAAAATCCGTCAAACATAAAACCGGAAACGGCAGATACCTATACCTGCAGGTGCTGTGCTGCTGGCGTGTTAATAAGCGAGTTATTTTAATTGAAATGTGTAAATGTTAATTAAAAAATCAGGAAAATAAAGGAATTAGAAGATAGTTTCTCCAGGACATTTGCAAAGGCATCAATACCCTAGCTGTTAAGCTCTATAAGTCGATCCTTTTTTTTTTTAAATTTTCTCGAATACCGTGGACCATTATCTACGTCACCGACAATCCCGTTTGTAAGAAAGAATGCGAATTAGGTATGTACATATGTACTCTGCACTCAAAATAATTTAATGGTTTTTGAAACCTAGCCTTTCAAGTAACCTTATTATACAACTTATCATTTATTTTTGTTCTTATCTTTTATTACTATTTTAGTGTTATAAATTCATTAATTAATTAAATTAAAACTTAACTGTTGAAATGGAGAAAGATAGTGCAAAAGATGTAGAAAAAGTCAAGATAGAAGATATTTCGTTAGCACATCTAAAAAAAGTCGTGCATTCAATAATGATAAAATTTTATGGTAACGATGGGTACAGACATTCAGATCTTATTAGAAAAATTTTAAGAAAATTAAAATGCGATTATAGTCCAAAAGCAGCATCAAGAGTACGAAACCAATTAAGAAATTGGATCATAAGTAACAATGTGTGTAATAATAATTAATTTTATATAAACCACATTTAGATTCTTAAAGTTAATATATGAATTGGATTTCAGGAGATTGTTAAATTTGGAAATGCTGATTCAAAGAAAGGAATTTTATCACGTAAGATTAAATAATTTTTTTGGCTCCGTAGACTACAAACTTTAACAAAAATATGTAATTTATGTTTTTTTTATTTAAAATTACAGATAATTCTAAACAAGGAATAATTAGTAAATATTTACAAATCTTTAATTGATTTTGATTTTTATTAAATAAATATTAAATTTAAATTATTTGTTACAGAAGATCTAAAGAAAAAGAAAATTAATCTGTCTAATAATACTTATGAAATCGAAAATCCAACAAATATAAATAATTTGAATGTAGTAGATAATACATCTGTTAATACAGAGAAACACACTGATCAAAATGATAAATCATTGGATCAAGATGATGTATCTAGAAATACAGAAAAACAGTGTGATTATAACAATGAGGTTCTAGTTTTTGATCCAGAAAAACCTAGTTTAAAAACACAAGAATGTAATTGTTTATGCAAATGTAAAACAAATACTACAGATGAAGTTACTATTAAACAAGAAGTGATTGATTTGACAATTGATGATGATTTAGTTAAAACTGAGGTTGATGATGATATGTATGATATAAAGTAGGCAGCTTTTCTTTATTATTATTACTTTATTATTTTAATTATTATAAAACAAATTTTACTTTTTACAGTGCAGTCATCAGCCAGTTGGATGATTATTTCGTACAACCATCAATTATATACTTGGTTCTACATTAATGATGTATAGAAGTGTGATTGTCTGCATGAGTAAATCTCTAGATTTACAACATGTCTGTATGAGTACCTGTATCATGGGGACACAACAAGGCAAGGGTGAATCCAGCTACAACTACTTCAGCAACGCAGACATCTTAAAGTGCATTATACTCTAGTTAATCAGCCCTAATACCTCAATCTCATGACCATCACGATCTGTGTTTCCTGGAAACTCTCAGAGTTACCGAATGGCTACCAATGAGAAAGTTATAAACTGTATTAGTGTATCTGTTTATTATGATAAAGATGTGCATAGCAATTAAAAGAAAATTTAAGAGATAATAAAGAAACAGAAGCTGTCAGTGATAAGAGTTCTTGTTCAGTTGAGCAATTAGACAGTAGCAGTTACAGTTTCAAAACTTCTGAAGAAACAGCTATTATTGATAAGCAAGATTGATAGAATTAATAGTGATATAGAATCAATATTCAATATTCGGAAGCAGCTGAAATAGTTGTTCCTCCAAAACAGTTTTGTGATTCAAATGTACATGAAACTAATTTCTCTAGATACAGAAGAATGTACAACTTTACTAGATTACACTGCTGAAGTTCTTACACGTAAAGGAGTCAATTATGATAATCTAATTCAGGAATCTAGTACAGAAATAAATATCAATACAAAAGAAATTACTTTTGAAAATATTGTTGAGGATAATTTTATCGATCTTGAAAATCATTTAAGTGATTCAAAAGACTATGCAATTAATAAAGTTTTTCAAGTAGATAATAATGAGCAAACTAAAGTACTACATATATACTGATTACTATAAATCAGAAAGTATTGCAGAAATTATTATGATATATGTTTCCTGGAAACTCTCAGAGCTATCAAATAAAGGCTACCACTAAGAAAGTTGCAGCAGAAATTAAAAGAAGAGCTGGAACTCTTGAAGAGCCGGATCTTGCACAAATCCTGGGGCACAAATATAGTCCAATAAGGATTCAAATTTTAATGACTTAATATATCTTGTTTCTTTTAATGTACCTTTCATCTTTGTTTAAAAATGTGTAATAGCTTTTTTCACGTAAAAGTGTGTTATGTAATATTATTTATTTTTAAAATTTTAAATAACTTATTTTTTACTTTTGTGACTTTAACTATGATATTTCAGTTGAAGTATTTCTTTTTTAAAAGTTAAAAACAAACATAATATTTTGTAATAAAGTACGAAATCTTTATTAATTAATTTTAAGTAATAAAACTGAAACATAGAAAATTGTTTTTTTTTTTAAATAATGAACCTAAGCGGTTTTTTCACTCTATTCTTTTAAATTTTTTTTTCTTCCTGTATTCATAATGGAAAAATATGAAAAAAGCAGAGTCAAGAGCAAATTTATTGTTAATGTAGCAGCATTTCTAATGTTCTGAAAATTCAATGAAATTTCTACCCTATCTTTATTCTGAAATTGAAAAAGTAATTTAACGTTGTAATAAATAATTATTGCAATATATAAATTGCATCTGTTTATCTGCTTATAATGTATTATTCCACAAAATTATTACCTATGTTTTAAATTTAGCATGTGAGATAATCTATATTGATAGGGCATATAGGAATATACTTTTGTAAATATGAAGATCGCAGATTATTTTTTAATAAGTCCACTAAAAATTTCACACCTTGCTCAAAAAGACTTTCGGAATTTCGATCCCGAATATTCCTGACATAAGTATAATAAGTATAATAAGTATTTATTATAATTATAGAGAACGACAATCATATCAGATATTCACTATTCAGTGATGCTTTTTTTTTCCTCCTATTGGTATCGGCGCCAGGCCATGTCCCAAATTCAGTGATGCTTACAAGTTACATATAGCAAAATCGCGTAATTTTTATTTATTATTATTATAGTAGATTTACGTAATTTTTATATACTACACCACTGGCACTATCGGCCCGTATAAATACCACGTAATTATCGGTAAAAACAAAGAAGTTACACGTCGAACATGGCTTGGTGCCGTTACACTTAGGAAGAAAAAAGAAAGTCTTATAATGTGAACATCTGCAACCAGTTTTCTACTATTATATAAAGTGCTTGACAGAATTGAAAAATTAGTGACACAAATTAGGCATTGTGATTATTGTTATCTAAATTTTTCCTTTGCTCATCTTCGAAATAAATGAAAGGGCTAATCACGAAATTAAAGATTTTTTATACAATAATAATAATAATAATTCAACGTATTGTGCTAAAAAGGATTGATTTTTTACTCAAAATAGGTTAAGTGTACTTAAATTGTATAAAGGTATTCCATATAAGGAATATATTGAAGATAAATAGTAACAAGGTAAAAATAATCAATAATACAATAATGCAGATAAAATGATTATAGTTTAGTTTTTACGTTTTTGCATAAACTTTGTACATATAATAAAATGGTTTTAGATCTACAAATGGGGTCGCACGTTACTTTCCCAAAAATAAGGAAAGCAGTTCATAAAGTCATGCAAAAATATGGGAAAAAAAAGTTTTACAGAAAAATTGATTGGATCGACAAAGTTTTGAAGAAATTGAAAATAAGGCCAACATCAAAAATAAAAGCTAGAATACGTAATCAGATCAATAGATGGCTGGTAAGAGTTGATTACTATAAACATCTATTTATTTATTAATTTAAAGCAATTTAAATTTGTTCTAGATTGAAAATTCTGAAATTTTAGATACTAAAACTGATAATAAAAAAGGAATATTAGGTAAACTCAATGAAAATTTATAAATTAATCTTTTGAAGATTTATTTACAATGTTAAAATTTTGAAATTTATAGATTCAAAACCTACTGCAGCTGTTACTGACAATAAAGACGATTCTGTAGAAAAGAAAAATGAAGGTAATAATAGTAATAATATTAAAGAAAATCAGCAGCAAGCACAAGTACAAGAGCAAGTAGGTGTAGCAATACCTACTTCCTCAAACAGTAGTATTCCACCAATGCCAGAAGCAATATCAATAAAAAAACTGAAAGAAAAAATATCTGTAATCGATTTGACTTCTGATGATGAAAAAGAAGTTAAGAAGAATGTGGTAGAAGTTATTACAATTGATGATGATATTGAAATAATAGACGAAAAGGTATTATCACGGCAACCAGTAATAGCTGTACCCGAACAGTATTTTCCAAGACCTGATTATTTGAACTATGACTATAATCTAAACGATTTTTTCTTTTATCCGGTCATTGTGCAACCTCATACAGCTAATTATTGAAAAAATAATTAGCAACACAAAGTATTGTTAAATTAAACAATTAATGAAGTTTCTTTTACGAGTAAAGTTTCTGTTAAGAGTGCATAGTTAACTTTCATGTTAAGTGTAAAATAAAAGTTATTATTTAAAAAACAATTTTATTAATTATTCGTAAAAATATTATTATACATTTAATATCTAAATTGTAAAATCGTAAACTCCGGTGATTCTTTCGACATCTTTGCGCTCCCACGCGGCTCTAGCACCGCTAGTAATCTAGGGGATTCTGGTTACTTTTGGTATTCCCACTTCGAATCTTACCGCGGTAAATTCTATTCGTGAGTTCGCATTGTCAGGCAGGTATCACAATGTCTCTTTAATTCTAAATAATAAAAATCACATTTTAAAATTTCTGATCACTGGGTAACACTTTTCACAGGCACTGGCCCTCGTGTTGGTTGCACCACTCGGGTGAGATGGCATCGGGATGCACTCGTCGCCTCTGGAGACGCTCTATTTGCGCCCGCATGCGAGGCTCTGCGTCGGCGGTGGTAATTCTTGTCGGATCACTCCATAAACGCTCTGCTACAGCCGCCGTGCGTGGCCACACGCGTGAATCCAGTGTGCTGCCGAAGATGTATTCGCCCCACATGCACGCCTCACCGCCCAGGACACCCGGCTGCAAGAAAATTCGTGATCAAGGGAAAGCTACTCGTTATTCATTTTGTTTGTGCTAAATATTTTTTTGAGTCGATAAATTTCGTAAAATTAAAAGAATGTTGAGACCAATAATCAGGAAATAAAAAATTACATTTTGTGGTATTTTGTTGTTATAGGCGTCGCGCCAGGTGTGATATTTGGTGATACCCCAGAACCCATGGTCCAGATACCAAGCATCTTTAGTAGAAATAATCAGCTGGTAGCCGAGATTGAGGAGTTTCTGGTTAAGGTCCTTGTCAGCCTCGACCCAGGTCTGCACGATGAAGCTGCCGTTACTCAAGTACTTCTCTATGAATTCGGGCGAAGTTAAGAGCGAGCTCCATAGGATGACCTTGTTTGTGCTTCCCTCGTTTTCGCGGTTTAACATATGCAGCTGACCCTTGTGCATGTCAGACCAGATCTTCAAGAAGTCCTCGGTGGTACGACCAAGGTTCAACTTTGCCATGCCGGCTACCACTTCTTCTGTGGCATTCCAGCAGTTGATGAAGAGCTAAAAATATTAACATTAAAAAAAAAAATAACTGTGTAGCAGTTTTTAAGAACACAGAAAATTGTAAAAATGCCGTTATTTTGTTTACCTTAAAAATTGAGAAAAAATTTCACTAAAATCTTTTAAAAGATTGTTAAGCAGAGCATGTTTATGCAATTCAAATTTCAAAGAAAATATGTATTTTGTATGCTGTAAACTTAAGTGTAGTTTAATATCGGCATTTATTATACTTTTCTGTATTTTCCTGCTTGTCCGCAAAGTAAATATTATTGCTTTATTCTAATGTTGATCAAATTTTTCTAGTTGGAGATGCTTACCTCGTCTCCGCCAAGATGCATCATGCCGTCTCTGCCGAAGGTTTGCAGTAGCTGCTTGTAAATTTTCTCGAGGACAATATAAGTGTTAATATTGACGGGATTCAGCTGCCCGCAAGGAGGTTGAATGCAGTAGTCGCGCCAAGGCTGTTGATTCACGCAGACAGCCAGCTTGCCTAATCCCTCGGACTCGCCCCAATCCCAGCCTGCGCCAGCATGTGACGGCGAATCTATCTCCATGATCACTCTTACACCGCGGGATTTTGCATACTTTACAATGTGCTCCATGTCTTCGACGCTGTAAACTTGGTCGGGTCCATAGGCTCCAAATCTGTCGATGAAAGTATGCCACTTGTTATCGTTTTATATATTATTTAAGTCACATGCTCAAAGTATTTACTTAATTTATTTTTTTTTAAATTTCTCTTGGATAAAAATGGAAAAGTTGGATTTTGAAATTACGAAAGCAGGTTATTAATAATATTCAATTTCTGCTATATATTTCTTTCATATTGTTAGCCAATATAAGTAATTAATGCAAACCTAATCACTTACGCAGCCATGAACGGGGTGCTCTTGATCTCGAGTGGAAAACTCTGACTGTCTGTCGCGTGCCAGTGCAGTACGTTCATCTTGACGGCGGCAAGAGCATCGATGGTGCGCAGCATGTCCGACACCGGTACGAAGTTACGTGCGGTATCCAGGAGCAAGCCGCGATGTCGGAATACCGGCTTGTCGCTCAGGACCGCCGAGTCCAGCATCACCAATTGCTGCTGGTCCTGCGATTGCTGATTCTGATCCCCGGTGCCGTTTAACGACGGCGTCGACGCGACCAACTGCGACAGCGTCTCCAAACCATGCCGTGCACCAAACACCGTTTGCGCCGTGATTATCACCGAGAGGCCATCCACTGTTTTACCGTGAGTTATTTTTTGAGTTTAATATTTTCATTTATTATACTTGTCATGTATAATATAATGAGCTCTTAAGAGAGTCGATATGTTCTATTTGAGTGTAAGTGAAGAACCAGACGGGGGGAACAGAATTTTATTATAAATGTAATATTGATGAACTTTATTGTGATGCATATTTTTAGCATTTAGATTTTTTACACCACTTTTATTTTTTAAGAGAAAACATGTAAGAACTTGTCTAAAAAAACAAAAGTACTAGAACTTTTTACAAGAATACCCAAGATTCTTAAATTTTTAATAAACTACTGCAATATTGTATTAAGCAGGAGTGATTTTGAACTTTCCAGCGTTAAATTTATATTTCAAGACGACATGTCTAGTCCTACTACGTTACACAAAAAAAACGAACAATTTATTTGTTTAAGTTACCAATCTACTGGATATACATTGTTCATTTACAATTTATTATTAATTTATTTTTTATTTTAGTTTAAACACGAACGTATAAATAAGACAGTTATTATATTTAGCATACCTGCAGATGAAATTTCTAGATCATATCCCTCATCAGTATCCCAGTTTAGATCGAGGCTTGAAGATTCAACTTTTAGATGGACTACAACCTTTCGATCAACTGGTTGACAGTCATTTTTACAAGCAGACCTAATGTCTTTTAAAAATAAGTTTACTGCATCCGTTAAAAAGTAGCGCGCAGTTTCTTCGAGATCGTTTACGTTCAAAAAGTGAAAGTTTCGAGGATGGACGATGACATACTGAAAAAATAGTATTATTCAAACAATAATTAAAAAATGTTAATGCGGAATAAAATTTGTTACATTTAAAAATGTTTTATGCCATAATCATCTATCATTTAATTTTTATCAATTTTTTATCAAAATTCTTCGTATAAAAATTCTATTAATAACAGATATTACTTAATCTATGTCCACAAGTAAATTAAAATGTATGATAAAATTTTTAAATGTAACTTTTTCGATTTCGTATCTTGGGCTTGAAAAATCAACAATCGTTAATATTCAGATGATCTTAAAAAGCTGTTACCACAAAAATAATGTCCAATACAAAAAAAATTCAATAGTTTCTCTGTAAAATCAATCCGACTTAAGCGTAAAGCAATCGGGTTTTTAAAGCCGGTTTTCGCGGATCGAGCATCGAATCGCCCAATAGGCTACACTTACTCTGGTGCTGGTGGCAATGTGGCCAGTGGGTATTGGCCAGAGCCCAGCGGCCGGCGAGCAGACCAACCGGCAGGCCTGGAGGCTCGCGTGCTGCGACAGTCCAAGGCCGGAGGCTCGGCCGAGCTCGATCGGCCGCGAGGAGCGCTCGCACCTGTTGCCCTGCATGCACTCGTACGCCCTGAAAAATCTAATGGCGAGGTCCACGCGTTGGTATCGGATTTTTTTTATCAGCGGTTTTCGCATAGACTGACGTTGCGGTCTTGCGGTTGTGAGCGAGGGTTAGCGAATACGGGAGCATCCAACTCTTTTTACAAGGATAGGCGATCCTGAATTTCGCTCAAACTCTGGAGAAGGATTATTGATAGAAAATAATGAACGCATGTAATGTAACAAATAGCAAATTGTAGATTTATACATATAGTTCTTAAAAAAGTCTCCTTTTTCTGTTACTAGGCCCATTGAGCATAAGCTTGAGACGCTTTATTCATTATTTTCCGTCAAATAGTTATTCTGAGTAGTTTGATCGAAATCTATATGAGGTACTGGCGGAGTGATAGCATTTTGTTAGTGACGTCGGATCAACATACTTTTTTTATTACAAAAATATATTTGAGACATGTGCAAGTTGATTCTCGTGTGCGTTTAATGTTTAAGTGAAGCTAGTACATATACCGTACGATTTCTTTTATAACACGAATAATGCGTAAATTGTCCCGTTTGCGCGCGAAAAAAACGCCGCTATAACTATGTATAGAGCAATCATAAAAGAAGTAACGATAAAATGATTTTAGTGTACGTGGGACACGATTACGACTTAAAATTTTTAATATTACAATCACTGCTGCCTGTTACTTCATTTTGCAATAACAGAGAGAAGCGTAGCATTTCAAAGTACTGTAACATTTCATATTAAATAATTTTATGAAACTTCCATTGTATTCTGAATATGTTGTATAAATTAATAGCAAATCAGTCGTCGTGTGTCGCATTCAATGTATCAAAGTCAAATTAAATCGCCAGTTCAATTTTAACGACGTCGACTACCGTATTCGAAACTCTTCATTAAATTACAAAAAAAATCCGCATATATACTTACGGCTGTTTCCGTCCATCAGTGACAGTTGAAAGTAAAAACACAAGTGCACAAATTGTCAACTTCATGTTTTCCCGTTATCATTTAATCTAAAAAACTGGAAAAATGGAATTTTTAATAAATTTATAATATCGAGTTTGATATTTAATGTGCAATTCACAAAAGATCATTTAAATTTTAAATTTTAAAGCAGAAGATTAATCTTATCATTATCAAATCTTATTATAAGTAAATTGATATATTTTACAAAAACTACATAAATTTATTTTGTATTTGCCATGTCAAAACAGGTTTTTTGTGTTATTATCGAGTCGCGATAAGAACAAAAGGTTCGCGCACTCAAGAAGCAGTGCGAAAGAAAATACCTTGTGTAATCGCTTACTTTTTTTGTCAAAATAAACTGAGAACAATTTCAATCTATGCGCAACTAAGAGGCAATAAAAAATAGTTTTTTTGGTTCATCATAAGAACGATTACCTTGCAATGAGTTGTAGACAAAATAACATTTGGCATTTTGTATTTGTTAAATTTACTATTTTCTGTCGCTATGCGACTACTTGACGCGCCATCTGTTACATAATTATACCGGAACTAATTATTTCATTTAAAATATTGTTATTGCAATATTGCAACAAGCTGCTTGACTGTTTTGTTACTTTGTTATAACAATCTAATTTTATTCTTGATAAACAAAAAGTTATAACTACGTTAAGAATTTATTTAGTACATTAGGTAGTTTTGAATTTCGCTGGCATTTAATGACAAATTAAGGAGATAACGCGGTAGTGATAGCGCGTACTTCATTAATATTTATCGTTATTGTTCATTCATCATAATGTGATAGTTCAGTAGGATATGACTAATAAATTATTGTGATCTAGGAAAATAATTTTTTATAAATTTATGATTAAAGCAATTATAAAAATTGATAATGACAATTTTTATCTAAAATTCAGCGAAAATTCATAATTAAAAATGTACAATTTATTTTAATATAATATATAAGAAGATGAGGTTAGGATCGTACGAAATGCATTTAAAAATAATTATTACGCACAGATTTGCTTAAATTACTTTTGCAAAACTAATATAATATCAACTACAATTGTAATATTATTGTACAAGTCTCGAACAATACCGTACGTTTGCTGTATCTCGTCTTTGATGTTTGTTTTGAATACCACGATGCTGGCGCACTAAATTTGGAACTCCTAAACTTTTAGGACGCAAAATCGGGTAAAGGTGTACGCGCGCACCACCGCATTCCCCTCTGAAGAAACCATCAGCAAAAGTATCTGTTAAAAGAATGTTCGCTCACTATAACGTCCCGCGCGCATCTCCGACAATTGCAATAGATTCGAGCGATCGACGCGATTTAATTACGCTCCGTTCATGTACGAGGGGACAATCGTAGCTCCGGTTCCTCGAGCGCGGCGTCTGTTCCCACGCGACCGGACGTCTCGGCACATGTTTACATCCCGGCTGCACGAAGGTCGAGCGATCGCTATGCCGAACTTTTTCGCGGGAGACTGGCGATCAGCTGGGCAGTGCGCACCGGCTATACGCCATACCGCGGGAAGAGAGCAAGAAAGAGAGAGAACTAAGAAGGGAGAGAGGTGGCCCCGCGGGTATAAGTGTAGCGCCTATTTTTATCGGACGCACGCGGTTCTCCATTGATTGCACCGCTGTCGTCTCTCTGCAGAGGCGGGCCGGTTTATTGCGTTCAACGCGATACTACCTTTTGCAAATTTTTATACTTCTCTATAGCGAAACAATCCGGATAAAATAATTATTTCGTATCGAAGAAGTTCTTATAATTGTACAAATTGATAAGTGATAAGATAAACTATCTTTTCAACGTTCAAGTTAATAATTTCTGGAGTTTTGTACAATTAAATCTTTAAATAATGTTTTTAATAACAATTGTTGAATGGCATTATCTTTTTATAAACAATCGCAGTAAGAATTTTGTAAATACATTTGTTTAAATTTTTTTTGTACTTGAAATATGCGTGAGTTAAAAAAGAAAAAAATATCCGTTTTAATTTATCAAATGACAAAAGAATCGAAATATGACTAATCAGTCGTACGAAGCCGTCGGAGTTCCTTAGGTCTTCTTTTTATATTCAAGTTTTTTTGTCGATACTTTCAAATTTTTTTTGTAGACCTTGATGGTAGACAATCGTTAGAAGAATATTGATCGGATCACAAAATAGAATTTATCTAGATAATTAAAATTTGTATCGTACCATCTAAATCATCCAAATAACCCATTTTGTTCAAATACACATTTATATTAAATAGACATATTCAAGATATTCAAATCTACCATTTCTTGTAATTCTTCCAACCAGGATTCAAATTTAAAATTACACAAATATAAAGTACCATATTAAAACTTATATAAATTTAAAAATAAACCATATAAATTTAAAAAAAATTGAACGTCCTCCCACGCTTAAACAAAAATCTAAAAAGAATGACCCATCGGTTAAAAAGAATCGCGAACGAGTAACAATTAGGCGCGATACTTAAACGGCTGCTCCGCCCGCGAGATAATCTTACCTTCACCCTGACAGCCGAGAGCACTTCCCGTTGAGATCAGAGGTAAAAAGGCGGCCGCGGGACGGGTCTACGGCCATGGGGCCGCGCGGGAGCAGGAGGCGTCGCGAGCAGCCGGCGCTTACTGAGCGTCTCCGCGGTGGCACGACGGCGGCACGCGATATAAAACCGCCCGCTCGCTCCCTTTCCCACCGAGCGCCTTAGGCTCCTTCACAATGACGACGCGCCTTATAGCAGCGCTGCATCGCGATCGATCTACCCGCGCGTACCGCTGCACACCGGCTGCAGGTGCGCGACGTTTTCATTTATTTACGCTCGCACGCGGCTGATTACGCGCCTCGGCGGGGGCAGTCTTTAAATACCTGCGAATAGAAAAATTGGTTCGAGGGGATTAGTTTCTCGGGGGGTGGTCGATAATCGGTTCAACGACCTGTTGTAACTTCGTTTTATTGGCGAGCTGCTAAAGTTCGATTTGTGCAGATTAATTTTTTGATGTTCTTCAATCGGAAAAGAATTTTTTACTGATAGCAGTAGGAATTTTAACAAGTTGACGTTTAAATTTTATGTTTGCGCAAGAATTTTAAGTTTCAGTTGTAACAATGCGTTTTTGATTTATTATTTTTTCCGTCGACGCTTCACCATTTCAATGTTATATCAATTTTATCAAATTTGTGACTTGCATGGTGACTGATTAAACAATTTTATTCACTGCTTCAAGCTGATAACAAAAACATGTGTAAGCATATGCTAGAACTATCAATGGTTTGACTAATGAAACTTGACGTTAATAAAAGTCTCTGTATAATATAAAAACGATTCTCGATTAAGTCTCTTATATTGCTTTAAACATACGCCAAGTTAATTCAAATGAGCTTTTGTATTTTTCTTCGTTAGAATGTTTTATCAGTGTGTGTGTTTAGGTAAAATATTGCGAAAAATGTGTGTTATTTTGAATACTTGTTTTTCTTATCAGTTAAACTTGTTACACATTTGCGGGTAATTATAATAAATTATCAATTAGATGGACTATTTCGTCACAGGAAGGTAATTTTGTTTCAATCAACAAAACTTGGCTTTGCATTTTAAATTCTTTTGTAAAAAGTTAATCAATGATATACTGTGAAGCGATAAAAAATAGTTGGTAATTATTAATTAATAATTGTTTATTTGCTATTACTCATTACTTATGTAGATTTAAAAAACGTATAATTTGGTGAAGAAATACTTTTTTTTATCAAACACGAATTTATTTAATTCAGAATGCCGCACTGTTAATTAGCGTACGAATTACCGAGTTACCTATTTCAAGACAGTCCATTGAATCTTCTGATTCGAAACTTAAAAATACGAAACGTACAGAATAATAAGTAAAACGGCAACAATAAAACAATGGAAATAGCGAAATATGATTAAAGCGACCTTCGCGCATGTGATATCATCGCGCTGCAGGCGCGTATAAGGCTGTGTAAATCTGCGAAATTATATAGTTCCAGCGGTAACGGGAATCGCGCGGCTTCGAGCGGGTATATTCGCTTGCGCGCAATGCCACTGCCGGCTGTGAAGAAAAGACGGCCGCTGAGGTACGTTTACCTAATTGAGGTCGTCAGCCGCGATTCTGCGGCCGACTCTTCCTGACTTCGGCTTTGGACTTCGTCGCACATAGTCGCGTATACTTTTTCCTTCAATTTACTCTTTTTTTTTTGTGCCAGAAGTTTGCCCGCGTGACTAAGCTTCGACGTATGGAGAGACTAGTTATCATCGGTCTAGAATGGAATTAGGGAATTTTTAGCGTTGGAAACTTTAATCGTTAGATTAAGTCGATAATTGAAGAAGTTTGTTTGTAGTTTTCGGATGTAATTCTTGATAGAAATTATTAAAAGTGATTACTACGAACACCTGCGTTTGCTGGCTTTATAAAAGTGGCTCATGGCTAATTAATGAAACCTGAAGTTGGTCTCTTCTAATTGCTTTTTCATTGTATCAAATAGCAGTAATATTAAAACAGTGGAAAATTCAGTTATACCATACGGAAGCTATTGAATTAATGACAATCACATTGACTGAATGAATATTTCATTGATTTTAATGGATTGTTTTCTCAGGGTCGAAATTAGTAGATTTAACAAAACAATTAAATAGATTAAATTTACTCTTTTTTATATAATCGGGGACTTGATTCCAAGATTAACTATTATACAAATATTTGTACTACCCTAACAATTCTCTTC
Source organism: Eurytoma adleriae (assembly GCA_900480045.1). NCBI lineage: Eukaryota > Metazoa > Arthropoda > Insecta > Hymenoptera > Eurytomidae > Eurytoma > Eurytoma adleriae. The sequence goes on from UXGC01000140.1 coordinate 15,302, forward strand.
GTGGTAATTATGGACTAATTTTTTTTGCAATGTACGTACCGTGAAACCTTGATACCGGACGCACTTGAATTCATTGTAAACAATTACAATGAGACTGAAGTACTTTGAACTTTGAATTAGGTGCGTGGGAGAAAGACCGGAACAGATAAATTCTGTTGATAACTGCATTCACACCCGCATGAAATTATGCGAATGTCGACCTGAATCCGATCTGAGAACACCAAAATCGCAAAGCGATCTGAATAAAAACAATTTCACTTGTGCTTTGTTTTCTAAACCAAGGTAAAAAAACCATAATTTCATAATCAAAATCAGCAACCCGCATTGAGAGGACCCACCGAGCAAAGATCCACTGTGGAGGTGGTACCTCCATAAATGAAAAATAATAAAGCAACCTGGATTATAAGCTTTTTTATTGGCTAGAAAAAATAATTAATTGTATTGCGCTTGATTTGAATATAATCAGAAGAAAATTTAGAAATGTGCAAATGAAGTAAACGGATATGCGATCGAGTGTGCGCGGCACATCCGTGATTGCACGACAAAAGCCATTTGCGACGCGATAAGCGATCCCCTATCCAGGCGCTGGCTCGTGCGTACAGGAAAGAACGACGGAAGAGACGCTTTTATTCTTTCAGCGAAATTTTATTGTTTTTTTTTTCTTACTTTTTGAAATATTTCGATGTTTTTTTCTTCCTCGGTTCATGACTACATTACAATTAATGACTAGTTTAATGCTGGTTGTTCTTACAAATCGACGTGGTTTAATCGACGAGTTATACATCGGTTGCGCATTAGCAGGTAAAAAATTTTGGTATCGCGTGTCAAACAAACGAGACGAATGTCCGGTGCATCGGCACTTGACACTGACCTTACGATTAATTTACATCGGAGCTCCCTTTATATTACGCTTCGTCGATTACATTTTTTATTTACATCTTTCGGGATTATTATATATAAAATACTCGTTATATGTCATTAGCACGAAGACAGAACATAAGTATAAATCTTAGGTTGTTTTTCGCTCTCGTTTTATTCTAAGTAACAGTGACTAGATTTTGTTTTGAATAATGAAAAACGATTGAGTGATTTTGAAAAGTTCATTCTATATTATGTCTAAAATTTTTTTTACTAAATTCGGACTTTAGCAATCTCAATTACATTTTCTTAGTCGGTGGATAAATAAAAATTAAAAGATGCAAAAGGATTCATACGGAAACGTTTTAAGCTAATTAAATTCTTTAGATAACTGTAATAAACACTATCTACTCATTCTCACATTCTTCTGTCATAATTACATACATTTATAAAATAAATTCTATGAAGCAAAGAGTTCTTTTAATAAGTATGACTTGTACTAAAATTATTTTTATGCTTTTTAGTCGTTCTCACAACATACGAAATTTCTTATCTGAGTATATTTACTTAATGATGACTAAATATATTAAAAGAACGTTATCATTTTAAGTATATATGTACATGTATATACATAAAAATTTAAGTACATACATATTTAATGCTCAATAAGTCCCTATATTTGATCAACGCCTCGTAATACATTTCTCATACGCACCGAGTGATCAATTGACAATATTGACCATCCGTGCGAGATGAATAAATAAAAGTTCACAGAACTCAAGGAGCAACCCTTTGCTTCACAGGCGCCTCGGGGGTGCGCGCGCGTCGACCCGTTACTTCTTGGGGCCGTTGAGGGTGACGTCGAGGGGCTCCTCGGGCGAGCGCGAGCCCGGCGGGCTGAGGTCCGCCGGGTGGTGCTGCAGCTGCTGCAGGTGGTGATGGTGCTGCAGGTGGTGGTGGTGGTGGGCCGCCGCGGCGAGGTGCTGGAACAACTGGGGCGGCGGCAGGGCCGTGGGCTGCCGCAGCCCCGGCGGGCCCTTCATCGTCAGGTCCATCTCCGCCTCCTGGGGCGCGGGCCGCTGATGCTGCTGCTGCTGCAGCGAGGAAGCCGGGGATGGACCGATGGTCGCTTCGCGCTCGCTCTCCGAGGAGGAGGAGAGGGCCGGCGGACTCGCGGAGCCGCGCGACGGCGAGCCGCAGCCGCACTTCAGCCGGTCCGGCGATTTGTCGCGCCCGCCGATCGAGTACCTGCGAACACGAGCACGCGATCGGTCGTTAATTTAGAATTTTGTTGTTTCGTGCAGTGTTTATTATGCAAAGGTCATGATTAAGGGAAATTCATGAATTGTGATTATAAATTCTGCATCATAATAAATGCATGTGGATGAATTTTACTTATGTATATTTAGAGAGTAATAATAATTTGAGATGTGCGTCAATTTTTTAATTATGAAACAAAGAGTAAATATTGTAAAGTTATTTATATTTCTAAAAAGGAAATCGCTCAGAAAAACAGTAGTTTCATATTTAAATGTGGAATATTTGAAAAAAAATCATTTTTAAGTTAAAAATGTAGAAAAATTAAATTTACTGTTCTATTAGGCATCCCTCTACACTATATGATTGGATAACTAAAATTAAAGCATAAATTATCTTTTAAAAAATTGCAAATTATCTATACTAATTATTTTATTAAATATGTTAATAAGCGTTATAACATACAATTGTTTTTCTAGTCGGAAAAATAAACTTAATTAAAATGGAATGTAATTTAGGATTTAAGGCTTCAGCAGAAAAATTGTTTAAAATAAAATTTAAGTATGCTTCCCGACTTTTTATCAACGTCTTGAAGATGACTGTCAAATGAAAACAGTTGTTCGTACCGTATACGATGTAGTATTTTTATTTACAATTCGTCGATTAATTCAATTGATATTGATGATAGTATACTAGCTGCTTAAGGAAGTGTGCGTTACGTGCAAGTAGTAAAGCTAATTTATTCATATATGTATTTGATTGCATTGATCGAATGACTATCTTCTCATATCAATGGAATGCGTGATCGCAGCTAAATTATTCTTTTCTACTATATTCTCTTATGGAATACTTGTATTTCTTGATGTAATTTTGTATTTCAATCAACAATTCACGATAAATTATTGGTATCTGCAATTTCAACGATTAAAAATCAAATTGACTCGGATTGTTTCTTTTTTTTCTTTCGCATCGTCATTATAATAAACAAGTAATCATTATATAGTCATCAATATTATTTTTAATCACTGCTTACGAACTATGAATTGCAAAAAAATTGATTATGCTCAACATTTGTATTGAATTACACATCTTTAACTTTAAATTTAAAAACAATTTTCAGCGAATCCGTTCGAAGAAATTATTAATCAAATGTTATTAACCGATGATAATATTTTGCCAGAAAATCATAATGTTCACATAAATAAAAAATCTTGTAACACGTGAAACTCACCCGTGAGGCGGTGGTAGGATGCGGTAATCCCTGCAGACGGGCGGCACGCCGGGCACCTCGGGCGCGAGCTTCTCGCCGGGCGACAGCATCGGCACCTGCGGTTGCTGCTGCTGCTGTTGCTGCTGCTGCTGCGGCGGAGGCGGCGAGTGTTGCGACTGCTGCTGCTGCATGGAGGCGGCCTGCTGACCGGGGGGTGGCGAGGCCGCATCAGGAGGCGGCGGCGGCGGCGGCGGTCGCAGGAGCAGCGGCGCCGCACTGCCCAGGCCCAAGCAGCGCATCCGCCAGGCGTCCTGCAGCAGCTGCAGACGCGCCTGCTTGCGCCACTTGGCGCGCCTGTTCTGAAACCAGACCTTCGCGGACGCGACACTACGATCAGTTTTCTGCGGAGGCTGATTTCGATGTTTGATTTATGAATTGCGTTAAAATAACTTTTAATTATGTTGAATTGAAGGGTAAATTTGAAATTGTACTTTGGTAATTACAGGAAAATTTATCAATATTTAGCAGTAATGAAAATTTAATTTTTCTGATTTTATATAAAAGTATTTTAAAAGTAAATTTTATACCTGCACACGAGCTTCCGATAGAGAAATCCTCAGAGCAACTTCTTCCCTCAAAAATACGTCGGGATAGTGTGTCTTTTGAAATAACGATTCCAGTTCTTGCAATTGTTGCGGTGTGAATGTAGTCCGATTACGTCTCTAAAAAGTTAGTAACTCTTTTTTAATTTCTTAAAACCATCCATTACTTTTATAATACTAAACTTGATGAACAATATTTTTATTTTTTCAAAGTTTAAAAAAATTCTATTTCATTACAGAATGAAAATTTGAAAAAAAATCTAATTGAATATGCTGTCACATAGAGCAGTAAACCAAGCATTCAATATAAAACATGCCCGTCCCCTCTAAAGTTGCATCAATTGAAAATCTCTACATACACTAAAAATTAATTCAAAAGCGCTCCACTAATTAATAATTAACGCAGCTCTTTTCACTAATTTTTGGCCAATTCAGAGGTTTTTCATTAATTCAGCTTTAGTGAAATCAATGATACTGCCAATGCGACCTTGAGAAAAAAGTTTAGTAAGAGAAACGTACACTGACCTGCCGGCGACGTCCGAACATGTACTCGGTGAGTAGGTCCGCTTGGGGCCCGAGGGGCGACAGGTAGGGTCCGGCCATGCCTCGCGCGCGCGTCTCGGTGGCTCGCGCCGATCTCGGTCCTTCGGCGGCGTGGCGCTCGCGCGTAGTGCCGGGACACTGAGCGGGTTTCCACCCTTAAAGCGGCGACGGCGGCGGCGCGCGCCGCGGGCCGGACTCCGCCGCCACCGCCGCCGATTGGTCCGCCCGCGCGCCCGGGGGCGGGTATTCCCCGGCCGAGCGTCGGCGGGGGTTGAAGCCACCCCCCGCGCGCGCACTCCGAACGTCCGAGTCTCTCTCGCTCTCGCGCGACTCCTCTCGCCCGCTCAAATTCAGTTTTCGCTAATTTTTTTTTTATCTCCCTGGGCGTCGTCGCGCTCGCTTTTTTCCCTTTTTCGCAGAGAATTTTGCGTTTTTTTTTAATTGCAGACTTAGGGCTAGCGTCCATCGGATGTTGGTCTTTTGGGTTACTTTTTCGGTTTACCGAATCGACGAATTTAGTTGCAGTTCTAAGTTCTTTGAGCTTGTAAACGGAGTATGAATGGAGCCTTGACCATGTACTAAAATTAAATTTTATTTCTTTTTTTGAACGTATGAAAGTTCTTGCTGGTAATAATTATTTAACGATTGACAATTATAATTAATTAATTATTTTATTTAAAAACAAAAAAATTAAAAAAAAGATTACCTATATGTAAGGGTAAGTGGATTGTAAAGGGACAGGTATAGTGCTATAATTTAACGAAATGCAATAAGTTATCAGGTGATGTAAGCTTGATGTGGATCGTACAATGATATGTAATATTTAGAACCTTGAAAATCAAATTTACCTCACCTGATGACGTATTATACTCTGGTGCTCCCATTTACTTTGTCTCCCACTACATCCGCTCTTTTTTATTTGCTTTTTATTTCTTAGATTCGTCTTATTTGGCTTAAAAAAACTATAGAAATAGCTAGTTTCTTTACGTTCTTTGCAAAATGACCTAGTCCTATTTTTTTCTTAAACTAAAATATTGGCCGAACCGAAAATGTTTTGGACGATTTTAAATTATGAAAAAAAGCGCGAGATAAGCGTATTAATCCGGAACGTGTCGCGATAGGAACGTCAACAACACTAGGCCGTGAAAAAGAAGCGCAGGCACGTTGTTCTGCAGAGCGATTAAGGTGGCCGCGGTTGTCCGGCTGCCTGATTAAAAATACCGGAACGCCCACTCCTACCCTCCGCGGCGAACAAGAGCACCACGCCATCCCCGCCGCCGTTCGGCCGAACAATGAGTCCGCTGCGACAAAAAAAGAGAAATAATAATAATAACAATAATAATAAAAATGTATAAGTAAAAATAAGGGGCGGAGGAGGGAGAGGTGGGAGGCGTCGCGGCGGAGGGAGGGAAGCGCGCGCAATCTTTTTAATTATGAAAACGGCGCTTTGTGTTTCATTCTGTTTTGCCGTCCCTCCATTCTGCGCTTTTTTCCCGCGCTCGCTCGCTCGCTCGCTTCTTCTTTCTTTTTCTTTATATTATAAGGGCGCGAGCGGACGAGGGGAGGGACGGTAAGAGAGCGAGCAAGAGAGAGAGAGCGAGAGAGAGAGAGAAAGAGAGAGAGACGGAGCGAGGGGTGCCAGGGTGAGATTGCTTTAGTAATGAATTACATGGCCTCGGGCTATGTGCCTCTCCGCCGTCTGATCCTGCCCAGGTCTACACTACTGCGCCAACAGCGCCGGCGCGTCGTCCGTTTACATAATCCACGAAGCTCCGGCTCTCTCGCGCCTTTCTTTTATTTTTCGCCATTTTTTTATTATTTTTTTATTCTCCTGCTTCGCTCTCGGCGGCTCTCTCCTTCGAGGAGGAATCCGGGAATGAATTTCTTCAAGTTGGATTTTTTTTTCAGCACTACGTTGACGCGAGGTAACTAATTTTAAAATGTTCTTGATGGTCGGTTCTGCAGAACAGAGGGTGCAGGCTGTTGGTTGTGACGGATTTTTAGTGAAAGAACGATGTAATGAGTTGTGAGTCATTTTGCGTTGCCCTCTATAAAGTAAAATAAGTAAAAGTCATTAAAATTAGTGAAATAAGTTTCACTATTTACGTAATTTTTGAAGATACATTTTTAGTGGAATTTCACTAATTTATTGTTAAATGCTATTATCTTACAAACTTATTTCAGATATCTAGAAACATTGAAAACAAATTTTTTTACTTAAATCTAATTATTGGCAATACAATTCTCTCGTGCAATCTCAGAAATTTATAATGTTGGTTGAGGTATTTGAAGGACCAAAGAAGCGCTCTTTCGCCACGTCCAGCTGCGCGTTATGAAATCGCCATTGGGAAAGGACAATGTAAACGCCCCAAGTGAGCAACGCCCTTATTAATTTAGCGTCGGGGATGGCTCGCGTTAATCCGTGGGGCTCGCTCCGCCCCTTTCGCCAATTCTGTCCGGCGCCCGAGGTTTCCCTTTTCCACCGTTAAATTATCAAGCCATAGAAAATAGTAACCACTGACCATGACTTAATTATATGTCTCCGGTAAAACCACTTGCATTTTTATTTTTAGCTTTTAAAAGGTATATAAAACTCTACTAGAATTACTACAGTATGTTTGCTAATCTTATCACTCAAGATTTGCAATAGTGCTTATTATTATTTTATATAATTCGATTGTGATGAGAAATTATTGAAAATTTTTTAGATTGCTTAAAGTTTTTTTACTATTAATTTTATGTGATTCATTTAAATGTTCTTATTTTACGACGCATAATAGTCACATTCATTTTAGAGTGAAGAAATGTTCATCGTCAACTTTTTATGTTAGGCATTTTTCACTTGACTTACTTTTTTTGAGAATCGATAACCAAGAAATTTCAGGTCACTGATTACGAATTCAAAGTCAGATGCGAAATTCGGCTAATGCTGCTTTTTCAGCTTTTGTTTTGCAGCTGCCTTATCACTGCACTGCGTTGAATCATCCGTGAAATAAATTTTTTCATCTTTATACGGTGCTTAAAGTAAAAAATCTAAAAAATGTAAATTAGAGTTGATACATCTAGAATATAACAGATACTGACTGGTGTCAAGTGTACAAAATGCTCTAAAAACATTGCACATTTTCTTTTACCTAGTACACCAGTAATAACAGAGTCAACATCTGCAAAATCGGTTACATTAATATAATATTGAACAATCTCTAGATTAAAAAAGCGGGTGAAAAATTTCAGTCGCTCAACGAAACCTATAGATCGAAAGCGCAGGAGATCGCGTATCGATGGTTCGAGTACCGGAAAAAAAGGCACCGAGCTAAGTAGTCGTATCGACAATAGCTCAAAGTATCCCGGTTTCTGCGCCCGCTTTTTTCTCATCCCGCTTTCCACCGCATCGGGAGACTCGCCGAGATGCATTAGCGGCGTCCCTTTGTGGCGCCGTCGCGATCCGCGGTTGTTATGCAATTTTTTCCCCCGAACATCGAGGAGCTCTGACTTCTCTCGGCTTTGTCTTCGTACTTTGCGAAGCCCCGGCGAACGGCTACAGATAAAGGTAAAAAAGCTTCACGTGATTTCGGAAAGATTTTATTGAGTTTTTTATTCACTGGTTTATTATTTCTTAATAAAGATTTGAACTAATTCTAAATTTAATTTCTTATTTTTGCTTTCACATTTGGCTTTCTTTATATTTTGGGATGATAAAATGATAAAGAAAATTTAGCTACCGTTAAGGTCGTTAACGTCATTAACGAGAAAAATTATATTTTAGTTTTAAGCTGCGGTGTCATTGCAATTTTCAAATTGTTTTATTTCCGCTAATAAACGTTAAATTAAAAAAGCAATTACAAAATCCTAATTCGTACTATTAGCAAACACTCTAAAAACTACGAATAGATGGTCAATTTTCCTATTTGAATTGCGGGATAAAAAAGTAAATTAAAAAAGAAATAACAAACATCTTTTATTTACGTTTCGTTATTAATAAACCGTGCCAAAACTGCTTTTGACAAGTGACCAGATAAAATATAAACCAGTGCGTATTTAATTACTTTTCGCATCGCTCGAATCAGTGAATGAAAATTCCCGATATCCCATTAGCCCGCGATGGATGGATTTAAATAAACGACATTTCGATGATAAAAACTTTTTCATCGCCCGCCTCCTTTCACGCGCGGCCAATTATATCCTCATCAATTCGAACGCTTCAGCCTCGGGTTTGAAAAAACAAATACGAGGAAAAAAATTCATCGGCAGCCGCGTACGGTCGCATCGATCGCCAGTCACAATGGGCCCAGAAAAACGCGAAACAAAGCGCAAACAATGCCGCGGGTGGATTTAATCGACTTTCCGGACCGACGCCATTGTCCGGTCCCTTTCATTCGATCATGCGCGCCGAATTGCGCGCCGCTGCGGGATCGTTCCGCGAGGACCGCCCCCGTTTGTTTGGACACTCGCGACGGGGCGCGACTCCGTTTGTTTGTAGTTTCGCTTCGATGTCTGCGACGCGTTATGATTGCTGTAGATGGTTATGTTAAAATTTTTCTTTTTTTATTTTTTATGTTTTAATGAAATATTGAAAGGCACCCTTTGGAGATATTCCGATTAGTAAGGAAATGAATAAGCTAATTTTTTAGAGATATCTTCTGTTGGAGGAGTTTGTTAAATTCTCAATTTGTCACTTAGTTTGAGCACATTTATTTTTACAAAATGTTAGCGTAATTTAACTTTTTAATTTGTATTGGGTATGGCTGCTGCATGCAAGTGTATTATGTCGACTTTTAACAAAAATTGTTTATATCTAGCAAAAATTGATTGAAACGTTTATCTGTACTATCGATTAGAGTTTATCGTTGCTCCTTGAAATTTCAAGAGCAAGATAAGATAAGTAGGATGTGTTCGCATTGATCGGAGAGTGCATGCGCTATTGAATTTTGATCACTATCGCATTTCCACTTTTAAAAGCAAGAATATAAGCCGCATCTGTCCATTTTACTGTCTGCTGTTTCTATAAGGATCTCAGTCAATTTTGATTTTACACCAAAGCAGACTTTTCTGTATGTTTCATGTTACAGTACTATATATAACTTAAAAGAAAACATAGTTTAAAATTTTTTACACGCATTTGAATAAAAATTTAAGTTTTAAAACTCGAATTAAAAAAGTACGGACAGGACGGTTAGTTCCGCGATTATCGTGGAAACCACGTCACAGCCTAAAATTGAGTGATTTATCTTAAAAAAATCTGCACACACTCGGCTCGAAGATTCGCCGCGAATATATGCCGAAGCCGTTCGTATGCACGCGGCCGGAAGGGAAAGGAGGCGGCTCCGGGGTGACGGGCCATTTTGCCGTCGTCGCGCAAAGAGCCGAGAGGAGAATCTCATCAGCGGCCCGAGCCAAATGTTGCAGAAACAATGCGCCCCCTCACCCCCGCGCTTTCACCTTCCGCTCATTGTCCCTCTCGCTTGCTCGCAGCTTCTGATTTTCCTTTATGCGTGTAATGAAAATGCAGTTTTTTCTTTCTTACCCCCACCCCCGTGCCCCCGCGCTACCCCTTTCCCCCAGATTCTTCTTTCCCTCGTCATAACCGGACTTCCAGTCTACTTCTTCTCTTAGTTTTTTCCTCGCAAAGCTTCAGAGAAGAATAATCGGTGCTTTTCAACTCTTACGAGTTTGACGATGTTAGTCGCATTGGGGGTTGAGTTGCAGGGTTTGCAAAGTTGGCCGAATGATCTAGATTAATTTAGTTGTTGCATCGAAATTTAAAACTTGACACTTCGTGAAATTTCAAGCTAGTTATTGTACTTTATCTATACAAATTTGCAGATCAAGTGCAGCTCACCTGGTTGCGTGTAATAAACAGCTGATTCATTGTATTGCCTGCTTCATTATCCCCTGCAATTTGTTTGTATAAATAAGTAAATAAATAAATATTACAGACTGTGCTCTCAATCGTTTTATCCTTGACATCGATTCGGCTGCATAGTCGAAGCTTTTTTTGTATAATGTCGCCAATAATAAAGCAATTGACTGGATCGTCCGACGTTTTTATTTATTTATTAATTATGTATTATAATAATAAAAATTAAGTAAAAATCTAGAGATATATTTTTATTTTCTACTTCTTTAATTACTTAATATTATATGTAAATTAGAAAAAACTGATTTTAAAACTATGCGAAAAAAACCCAATTCTACGACCCTTTTACAACGTAGCCCATTTTGAATAGTCTATCCTTTCTAACTTCCATTCTAACTTTGTGCACAAATCAACGAAAGACAAAGGAACCACCAGCACACAGCCCAAAACTCATCAATTCTGCGGCAACAAAGCTCGCGCTGCTCCTTATTCTTCTAAATAAAAATTAAAAAAAAAAGGGAAAAAAAATATTACGCCGAGCCGGCTCGCTCGCAACCCCCGAGGTTACGCTCGCGCCGCCGTCGGGTGGACCTCGGCTGAAGAACAGAAGAAGAAAGGGCGGCGCGGGGCCGGGGGGTGGTGGTTGGCGGGGCGGGCGAGTCGTTGATTAAAATAACCTCGTCAGAGCGAGAGAGCGAGAGAGCGAGAGAAAGAGAGAGAGAGAGAAAGAGAGGTAGGGAAAGCGAGGACGGAGCGGAGCCGCGCGGCTGAATTGCCGCGGCGGTGCAGCCAGCCGAAAACTAAAGCGCGGCCTTTTGTGCGCGTTTTCGGTTTAATTTCATGAGATGCTCGTAAACAATGCGCCGCCGTCGCCGCGACAGCGAGCACACAAAGTTTACCGGATGGATTGTCGCGACTCCGTGGATAATTTTTTTTTTTTTCACCGCTCCCGCGACTTTTTTTCCTCCTCCTGCTTTTTTCTGCGTCGGTCGTCGTTGTTTCGACGGCGAGTCGCGCGGCGCAAGGAAGTTTCGACGGGCCCCTATTGTCCCGCGGATATTTTTGAATTTTGAAAATGGAATCTATTAGGAAATTGTCGGGAAAAGCGGGTCAGGATGAAGGCTTTTTTACGGGATTCGTTTATATCTGGGACGGGGCTCGGTTGTGAAGCGCATTCACTGGAGACAAGTTAAGCGAATTCGTAAAAACAATTTAACTTCAAGTATGAATTGAAGGAAAAAATGTTAATCCGTAATAAAAGTTTCAGTGAGATATATTTCCAAAAAACTTGACTTTACTTTAGTAAAAAAACATAATTACATAACCATAGTCTAGAAAATATTGAATTAAAATATTTAGTAGCTAATAACTATATATTAATTTCTAAATAAATTTCAAATCGCTATAAAACTCCTCAACTGTACTATACTACTACAACATACGCCACGATCTAATTTTACGTGGATCAGCGGAAAGAAGCGAAAAAATTAGTTAGCCTTTCTAAAACGAAATTTTTAATTTCATCTTGTATCAGAACAGGCAGCAACACCTTGCACTCCGCTGCCGCATTAAAAAAAAAGCTCTCTGACGACAAATATCGTCATTTTGCACAATAATCCTCAACCTTAACTCGACGCGCGTTAGCGAGGCCGAAAGCGCGCGAGAGCTAGAGCGAGCGAGAAGCAGCGATGGTGTCGGAGGGCTTGCGAGAGAGAACGTGAGAGAACGAGAGAGAAGAGATAGGAAGGACAGACAAGGGGCCAGGCCGCGGCGCTCGCGCTCTCGCGCTCGGGGGATGAGAAAACATTAATCTAGGCATGTTTTGCAATCTCCCTATCTCCTTTCTCTCTCTCTCTCTCTCTCTCGCTCTTTGGGGCGAGCCCTTGTATATAGGTACATATAATGGAACGCTGTTATTGCCGCGTTGTGCCGTCTCTCTACACAATGTACTACATTTCGACGTCGCGCCGTCTGTCGCGAGCGCGAACCGAGATTAAAATTTTCCGGGCGCGAGGGAAAAACAATTATCCTGCCGCTTCTCTCCCGCCCTCCAATCCCCTTCGCCGTCCTCGTCTCCTCCGCGGGCGCCCTTATTAGGTTCTCCTCGCTGCCGCAAATTATGCCGCTGCCGCCGTTGTTTGCCCCTTTTTTTTTAACGAAGGTACGAATGTCTTTAATTACTGCGCTGCTGTGAAAATCTTTCTCTTTGCCGATGCGATCGCGTGATCAATCTTCTGACGACATTTGTTTGTATGCAACTGAGTTCGTATACGTACTTTTAATTTTATGTGTAATCGTTTGTTTAATAAGTTTAATCTCTCAAGTATACTTGACTTATTAATTGAATTGCGCATTTTATCTAATGAAAAATTTTTAAACTATTTATTAGAGAATGTGTTATTACTCACGTATAAAGACGACTTATCAGAGCATGCGATACAGAGCGCGTCATTCGTAATATTGAGAAAAAAATTTTAATTTACATGTACAAAAAAATTTTTTTCACGTATTAAAAAATTTTAATTTAGACAATGAGAAAAAAAACATTGCATTTCCGTAAAATTTTTATTTCGTGCAAATAAATGACTTTAGCGCGGCAACCCATCGCACCCCGCTCCACTCAGTATTAAAAACACAAGAAAGTTTTTCATTAAAACGCATTCGAGCGCGCGGCAACTTACATCGCATAAAAAGAAAACGAAAAGGAAAAACAAAAGATTTTTTTAAAGAGCCAGCGGAGCTCGATACTCGCGAGACAACGAGTAATGAAGAAACAAGTGATCAAGGCTCATCTCTTATCAAGAGTCATCGCCGCGGCGGCGCGGCCTATCGTCGCGGGGGCGGGCGGGGGTGCGGGTGCCTCGTTCACCTAATGCGTTCTCCTCTTTATCCGGGCGCCGAGCGCGCGAGGCGCAGTCCCGCCGCCGGCCGACAATGGGCCAAGTCGGCCGCCTCGCTCCATTCCGCGGAAGTGCGAGGGCGTGAGCTCACGCGTGGACACCTCGCGCGCGTCCTTTTCTTCGCACCTCGAGGACTTCGCGCCCCGGCACAAAGAATGGAATCACCTCCCGGGCCTCCTCATTATCGTTATTACGCGGCGCTTGGTGACCCCGCTGCGCACCGCCCCTTCATCATTGTCGCGCCCGGGTTTTCCGGCTGTTTTTTTTTTTTTGTGGAAGAACGCGCGCGGAGTTACCTGCGCGTAAAGTGGCGGGAAACTCTTCCGCTCGTCGGTTACGGTACTCCGTTTCCTTACTCGCTCAGCTTTTCGAATTATTCAGTTCTAAGTCCGGGTGTATAAGGATTTATCAGGTGTGTTTAGGAGTTAAAGACACGTGGGTGCCGTTGGAATGTTTTACAATTTCGATGGATTTTACTTTTATCATAAATTTGTCTATATCATTGTCACTGTATTTTAGGTAAAATGAAATCGATGGATGAAAAATTTAAAGTTATGATCGTTGAAGATCACTTGGTAAAGATTTGTATACATTATTTTATTTATTATTAATTTTTTAAATAAAACAGGAATTTAAGCATTCTTGCGAAGTGGTGGACTATGTACCCCGTGGATTCATTTTATTCAGTGACCCAATATCACCCCTCTTCCCTATGTAAATCTTAAGTTTTGAATACCCCAAGACGTTCCGCGCTCGATTAAGGAGCAATTCAATGTAACATCAGATTAGCGAATTTATAATCCTTGGAAGACCATCGTTTAATCGACTTCAGCGCCAGTATTAATCTTCATTTAATTAAATATTTTGAAAATAAACTGGAAACATTATTTTTCCTATATTTAATTAGAATAAATTCAAATATCTTTTATAAAGTAAATTTTGAAATAATGACGCTTTGACAATTTTGAAATATCTCTAAAAAAACTATTCATAAAAAATCGTTTTTTTTTACTTTCTAAAAGACGTGAACTTAAATTTTCTCAAACTGAAAAGGTTTGTATTTATGACCCATCTGTGTATGCGTAAGCCTTTAAAAAGCTAATTAATGTGAATACTCCAAATGAACGGACTGATAAATTCGGTAAACAAAATTACATTCGCACTGGTGTAATTAGGAAACAAGCCGGTAATGAAACCTCAGAGGCGACCGCAGCATGTTCGCAAGCCCGAAACTGCACATATTAGATTTAAGCTCATGGGGGCGTGTGTGCCGCGCGAACGAGGTAAAAGGACAGCGGGCGCGCGCGCGCACGGGAGGGAAAAGCTCTCGCTCGCATGCGGTAAGCTCGGCGCGCGCGCGCGCTCCGGCGCTCTACTTTGAGCGAGTAGGGAGAAGAGAAAAGGGCGGGAAGAGTGACGGCGGGGTAGGAGAGAGATAGGGAGAGAGGGTTGGCGTCCGCTAATGCGACTAAATGAATCCACTAACGCTGCGGATTCCGGCTCACCCCGAACCCCCCGCCGCCTCTTTACCGACGGCCTAATGGAAGGGGTAATTAAAACCAGCACCCGAAGCCGCACCGACGCCCGAACGATCCGGCCGTCCGCCGCGTGTCCCGCTCGCCCAGCCACCGAGCTCGCGGTTGATTCTTTACAATTACGGTAAAATAGGTTTACTTCATTTTCCCGCTGAATGTTAAATCGGATTTTTTGTTGTATTTTATGCGAATCGTACAATTTGCTGATTGATTTAGTTAATGTATAGGTACCAGCCGGTACCAGCTTTTCCATTTGAGTTACGATAATGATGAAAATCATTGTGGAAAAGTAGGTGTTTTAATGGTTAATAGAGTAATAATAAGAATATAAAATTATGTGAGAAAAAAATAAAAATAAAAGAAGTGAATTTCAGAGATTATTCATTTCGTGTATATACATAAATAATTTTTGATCAATTAATAAATTCATAATGGTAATTCTCGTTCATACAAAGATGAGAAATGTGATTCTTATAGTCGAGTGAGAATTTGGGGACCAAAAGAAGCATGGGTTACACTTGCACATGTTCATGTCTCATATTTTATAAATGTATTAACTACTATTTTATGTCACTAAATATTTAAACTAGCCGTTTGACTAGTGTTTACATGGTGTATTGAAAATTTATCGAAACTTGCAGATCTTTAAATTGAATTGAAATGATTACCTTACCATTAGTTGACCTCGAACACATTTTCCCCGGTAAAGTGTTCGATTTCTCAGTTTTATCTATAGCCCATGTGTGCTTAGCATCAGCAGGCTGATTAGAGGTTTCAAAAACGGAAAATTACAAATCAATCAAAAATTGTTTTTATAAGGTAACTATATAGCGTTAGTTAAGAGTAACTGATTTAACTACTTTCGATAACAGTAGTGCCTTATTAGCGAATCAGCCATTCATTCTTTACATTTTCATAAATTACCGATACGGAAAAGGATCGGTGAGCCGGGAATGGCATTGTGCGACGGCGGATCCCCGGGGAGTTCTCCGTTCGCTCGGCACGTAAATGGAACTAATTACAAAGATCCCGAGCTCGCGAGGCATCTCATCTAATTTCGCTTTATTCGCTCCTCCTCCTCCCTTCGGCTCGCGGATCCATTTTTGTTATCAAGGCGGCCTTTTGTCGCGCGCTCAGTCCGTTCGCTCGTGAAATTACTTCAATTTCTTTCTTTTTTTCGCTCGCAACCGCGCGCAGCCTTTTTTAATCTCGCTAATTGTAATTAGCTTGATTATTCTTTTTCAGCGCACACGCGCACCCGTGTTTCAATGCCTCTGTGCGCCGAGCCCTTATCCTTAATGGATTATGAAAAAGCCTTTTGTACTCCTCGCGCAGATCTCATCATTTTCTGGACGCTTTTCAAATGGCTCGTCTAGCTCTTGTTAATTAATCTCCATCTGGAGTCGCTGTGAGCTGAAAAACTTTAAAGAATAGAGGTACTTGTAAAATTCGTCTCTCGTTTAATGTGAACGAGTCCACTTTTCAGAAGAATGCATCCTTGTTCTAAAAGCATAAAATGCATTCTTTCGAAATACATACATACTAACCTGGACACCTTTTATAGATGAAATTAATAGATACTTTCATCGATCCAGTATAGACACTCAAAATTACGCGGGCATTGAAAAGATGGTAGCACCCAGCTTCGAAATAGTCAAGTCTGCAAGGATCACTTGGGCCGACTGAATCCCGAGAAAAATTTTCTGGCCTCAAGCTCGGCAGAAAATCTTAGCACCAGGGGGAGAGAGAATTTCCGATCGATCGATTTCATCGAGAACGGGTTAATTCTCGGGCAGCGGCGGCGAGGGGTGGCACGGCGGACTCGGCGGCGGAAGTCGGCTGCGCGAGGGGGAAAACATTTAAATGGATGCCGAAGGATTGGTGCTCTCGTGAAAGGCCAAAGGGAAGAGCCAATAGTGGTTTTCCCTCTTTCCCTCCACGCTCGCCCATAGAAAATGCGGTCGCCGGCCGAGCGGGGGCGGGGGGTGGAGGCGAGCGCGAGCGAGAGAGAGAAAGAGAGAGACGATGAATATCGTGTCTTAGGAGCGCAGCGGCAACTCTTCCGCCATTAACGAGGCAGCGCCAGCGGCCCGACTGTATTGGATGCGTTTAATTACCGGTGAAATATCGTTAATTACTCGGGGAGGAGGCGAGGGCCGAGCAGGCGGGAGGGGAAGGGGGGGGAAAAGCAGCCTCTCAATATCACTCGCGCGGCGAGAGCCCGGCGAAAGTTCTGCTCTACGGGCAACTTCATAGACGCGCTCGGATGCTTATTTAACTGAAATTACCGCACGCTTGAGATTTTCGCGTTTGCCCGCAGCCTCGGCCCCTTTTGCCGCGCGTTTTCATTCTTAAAAGCTCGGTATCGCTTATTAAACCTTGGGCCCACTGCTGCTGGTCTTTGCAGTTTTCATTAATGCATTAAATTGCAAGCTCGTCTCTCCACTGCGATACTAACAGCTAGCTTCTGCGAATTATTTTATTTTCTTAAATTTTTATTTAAAATTAAATTTAATTCGCGTTTGTGATTGTTTTATTCCTATTTTTAATCGTTTAAAGCTCACTGATGACATTTTTAAACTGATTTTACAGCGTAGCGGCCTGGAAATATAACTTCCCGGTCTCCCGCAAGGCTGTAAAATATCGTATGCACTAAGGTGGGGAATAAACTATAGCCTTAGATCACATGTTTATCGCCTTCGAATTTGCCTCAGACAACAATTTACATGCGATCTAATAGACATTCTTTATATTTTCTCTCCCTTTAGGTACGCCTTATATACTAAAAACTTGTGCTTGCACAAAGGATTAGTAAATAACAATACAGAAAAATTATTACTCTTAATCTTTAAGCAAATTGGCCTTTAACCACCCGCATAAGTGAAATAACAGAAAATCGTTTGGAGCCTTTTTGGAATAAGCCCCCGAGCGTACCAGTCAACCGGTCAATCGTCGAGCGGTGACCGAGGCGAAAAAAAAACGACCGTACACACGGAAGCCGCTGCACGGCCAAACTACCGGCTAAAGTTGCTGGCGGCATCATCGCTCCTCTAAACCTAACCTCCCCCGCTCGGGAGAGTAGGGGGTGGGACGATTCGCGCGCGGCGCGGCTAGTAGCTGATTAATTAGAAACTACGAGGCCGCAGAAGAGCTGAGGGGGAGGGAGGAAATACTCGCGGATGGAAAGAGAGAGAGAGAGACAGAGAGAGGGGGGGGGGAGTTTACTGCTACCGCTACTGCTGTTGCTGGCCGACTGGCTGGTCGAAGTAGAAAAGGGGTTGAGATGGACCGGCCAGCTGCTGCTTATACCGGACGAAAAGCACCCAGATATATTCATTTAGATCGAGTTACGAGCGGGTCAGGAAAATTCGGGGCTTAGGTAGATTTTAAGCTTGGCCTGGCCTCTTGCGACCTCTTGGTTTTTACAGGATCAACACTACGTCGTTCGTTCACGGAAGATTGAAGAAGAACGAATTTTACTGCGTGCATATCTATAAAAATAATCAAAGAAAAAGTACTATAAAAACCGCTAGGGATACGTACAACAATCTAAAAAAGGTAAAATCTAGTACGCCCGGAAAGGGTCAATCCCGATAATAGGAGCGAGTGCGCGCCGAAGCGATCGCGAGGTCGTGGTCACCGGACGCGAGAGGGGTGAAGCGAGGGGGACAGTCATACCTCTGTCATCGGAGGGGTATACTTGGACGCGCGCGATCAGATAGAGGGCAGGGTTTGGGAACTTGGCCGGGCGGTGAATTGATTAGCGAAGTCCGGCCGAGCAGCGTCGAAAAGCTCGACGCACGGGGCCAACGTGTGTGCGCGCCGCCACAATGGCGGGCGGGCGCAGGGGGTGGCGCTATCGCGCGTCCCCGGCGACTTTTACCCCCGTTCGCGCGCGCGCGCGCGGAAAGCCCAAAGTGGGACGGCCGGATAAAACGGATTCATTAGCGCGCACCAGCTGCGCGACGCCGCTCTCGGGTTATCGGCTGTCGGTTTACGCGTAATTACGGGCCGGAGGCCGCGCGCGAGAGCCGGCGCTTTGTTTCGTCCGGGAAAATTGTCCCGGATCATCATTATTCAATCCGAACTTCGCTCGGACTGCGCCCGGATTTTCCCGGTGGTTATTTATCTTTCTGATTTTTTTATACGGTTTTGTTTGTTTTCATTGCGTTAGAGAGATTTATTAAGCTTTTTTAGTAATAAACAGTGGTGATGTTTTAAAGTTTATAAAACAAAGATAAAAATATTCATGTATAGATATAAAATATACAATAATGTTTTAAGATTTCAATATTTTATTTTATGATAATGAATATTTAAAAATAATGCAATAAATAATCCCCCTATCAACTCTACCATGCCCTAATGTGTATAATAAAGTCACTGTACCGAGAGGATACAGAAACGTGTTCGGATCTCATTCCGTTTTATGGAATACGTGACAAAATTAAGACCTGACCGTTGCTTTTTTCTCACACCAAACCGCGAAAGCCTCAATCTTTGATTCGATGACGCAAGGCAAGGCCGATCGTGCCGCGACAATGGGTGCGTTTTTCGCCCGGTCACGTGGCGATCGCTCTCCCCGACCGTTAAACCCATTGTTTTCGTCCCTTCGCCGAAGCTGACTTCTGCAATTAATTTGTTCGAATGTGAGAATTCAATTTTGTTTGAGGTAGGCGTACACATTTTTTTTCATGTTGCATGGGTGAAAAGATGCAGACTGTAGTTAGTTGCGGGGTAATTGAAACTAGAATGAAAGATTTTAAATCTACAAATAATATATGGTGCACTGAATTGAAATAATTATAAAAAATCCATTATATCAATTGATTTGTGAAAAACCTCATGCTTATGATTGGATTTTGCCAAATTAATTTTTCCGTATTTTTTGTGCAAAACATTTTCCGAAATTGCCTTCTTTGAGCACACTAATTTTAACATGTAAATATGACCGTATAAGGGATTGCATTTGACCCACTTAATATAAGCAAGCTTATAAGTATCTTTACGTGTTTTAGTTATTTCCCAATATTTTGAAATTCAGAACATGAAATGAGATCAATCAAATTTTCAGTACAAAATATAAAAAAAAAATTACACATAGATTACCCAGCGGGACTTATTTTACTAACAGCCCATCTGTTCCACCGCGAAGAAAAAACCTTACTAATCAAAGATAAAGATGAATCTTCAACTCTTTACTCTTTAGCAAATCGGTGAAACGATCATGAACTTTCGCAACTCCTGAGAGCCCGTATACAAAACGACCGGGGAACAATCGCGTAAAGTAATAGCGCTCAAATAGACGTCAATCCCGGCCTCAGCTCCGGGGTGGACATATGCTCGGTCCCCCGCGCTCGCGCGCGCTCGAAAACAACACAAAAAAAACTGCGAGAAGGGGCCCGAGCGGGCACGCGCACCGAGCAATAACTTGTTGATTGGTTTACTCACTTAACGAGCGAATGATTGTCGCGGCGAAGGGAGGGCTGCGCTCGCCCGTGGGCGCCCCGCTGCGAAACAAATCCGGAAATCACTTTGGCAGATTAAACGGATTCTTTTGAATGCCGCCTCGGCGCGAGATGCAAGCAGATTAGAGCGAGCGCATAATAGCGCGGCGGAGATTAACTTATATTGTGCTATTGCTCGGAGCTAGGGAGATCCCTGCCTTCGCCGGTGCACTGCATTCAGGCCGACGCTCCACGGGTATTGATGATGTACGGTGGACACCGACTCGAGCGGTGCTTTTAATGACTGCGTGCTCCCGTTTAGTGGTTTGTAATTTCAACCTTAATAGAGTTCAGGAAGTTGAATCTTTATTTTTAGTTTGATTTTTGATAGTCAGCTTATTAGAACTTCTTTTGCAATGTAAAAGAGTAAAAATTCAAAAGATGAGTTATCTTTTCATTAGACTCTGTCTTCATTTTAAACATTTGAACATGTAACATAGTAGCGATCGCGAATATTGTTAAAATCATGATGAATCAAACTTACTTCAGAACTGAATAATTTAAATTAAAATCAGCTTATCATGAAATAACAATATTTTCCTTGGAAGAAACGTAAATATGATCAAGAACATAAGCGCAGCGGTGTAGGTATACGGAGTAGCCCACTCGTGCCGAGAAGTGCCTCCAGGAGCCCCTCAAAGGGCGAGTACGCGGTGAGTGACACTGAGGTGCCGCTCGCAGCCCCCTATCGAACGAAAGTGACGTTCGGCGCGGTTTTCGCGAGCGCGCGCGCGTTTACGGCACGCGCCCGCGGTGATTGTTCTCCCGGGGGTTCGGGGCGCGTGCGTCCGCGGGGACAACTCCATTATGCGTATTTACTCTCTCGAGTGCGCCGCGCGCTCTTGCGCCCTCGAAACTCGCGGCACAAGAGCGTGCGGGTCACGTAAAGGGAGCCAGTCGAGTCTCGCCACCCCGCACCCCCTGCACGCGCGCACACCCTTCTTTTATGCGCATCGACTTATCGAGTCCCGGCGACGCGCTGCTCACCGGATGGACCACTGGCTTACTCTTTTGCCTCTGGAGTGTTCTCGATTTTAAGGTGGATAAGTAGTGGATTCTTTCATCTTTTGTTCGCACTAGGATAGTTGCACCTGCTCTTTCAGTTACGCATGTAGCGTGCTGCTGCGATAAAAAGGAAACTATCATCAATGTTCATACTTATGAAACTGTTGATTGTAGTCATACTGCAATTATTCTGTGTTGGTAATAGTTTTTTTTTTTTAAGGTTGAAGGGTGAAGTCTGAGTGCAGTAATGAAGTAATCTTAGATCAATTCATTCAAACTAAAATTTTATAACTAATAAAGTAGATTGAAATTTCTTTTAAACACCACATGAGGAAGATTTGCTGAGAAGCTACGTGTTTATCAGAAAAGTTGGTATCAGAAAAACCGTATAAATGCCTAAATCGATTATTTCTGTATAAGTTAAAGCACCAGATGAATCAATTATGAATTATAAACTGACCTTTCTTCCATTCATTTTTATGATTGATGCTTTCCATATTTGGAGATCAACCCAATAATTAAGGACAAAAGAAAAAAGAATAAAAAGTCAAAACGCACAGTTTCAGGTACGCGCTTAAATCAGTCAATCCTAGGTAACCAAATGACGCAGATTCGTTATGCATCGGCGGGGCGGGGCCCGAGGCATCGGGGGGCGCCCGCGCATGAAATCGCGACTGTATACAGCGAGTCCTCCATTGTTGTATCAGTATTGGATCGCAATGAGAGAAGAAAACGAGCGGCTGCGCCGCGCTCCGTCCGCGAGGGGGGGAGTAGGGTGAGGGGTGGTGGCGGTGGTGGCGCAGGCCAGGCCGGAATGACGTCGAAAAGGGAGAGCGAGAGGGAGTCAATGTTCAGGAGGCCGTAAATGGAACAACGCGGCATAACATAGAGGGCTTGATTAAAATATTAATTGAGATGGAAATAACGATTCGAGCTCGCGCGCGCGCCGCTGATTTAGCCCCGAACGCGCGGAGCCGGGAGCTTTGTGAAAACCGTCGGCTCCCGCCCCCGCCGCCGCCGAGCGATGATGAAGTTTCGACATTGTTTCGACGTCTCTCGCTGCTCGGCGCGCGCCGAGGGCAACGCGAGGTCGGAAAATAATTGCGCGTTGACCACGTTATTGCACGTGCATCCGTCCGGCCATCCCCGTTGCTCTCTCCAGACGCTAATCAGCGCGGCCCCGCGCGCGGACTCGTGCGTGCGATATGTGCCCGCAGCTCTCTCTCTCTCTCTCTCTGATCGATCGCCCGTGCACCAGGTTGCCGGCCTCGCGAATTTCGCACGCCGATGCTGCCACCTCATTGTGTTCTTATTGATCGAGCGAATTTTTTGGCTGCGCACGAGGATTTTCAATAGTTACATTATGCAGTTGTAAGGCGCATGATCCTCTACGAAATTTAAGAGCATTCACAAGAAAAATCGAAAAAGTACAATGATTTAACATGATTCTTAATTGTGGACATTATGCAGAGTGTAAGTTTTAAAAATAAGTATCTAATTTACTAAAAATGTAGAATAAACTTTTATAAAAATTCGGAATGACATCAGTGATGTTGCGAGATAAAGATAAATAATTATACGACATGGGTTAATTGCGACATACATCACATTCTGCGATAATATTAATTTACGGCACTGCATATAATTCTACCGGAGAAAGCAGTCGATGAAAGCACGGCCATGCAGGTCTTGATGCGATTCGAATATTTCGTCGGCATTTAAGTGGAGAGAGAGATAATAAAAAATAACAAAAGGCGCGCTCGCGAGCGAGGCCTCCAAGAGAGAGAGAGAGAAAAGGGGAGAATTCATTTTCTCGAGTGAAGCCCGAGCTCCGTCGGACCATCGAGATACATTATTATTCGACTTTTCTTCGGGGTGCTCCGCCGTTATTTTTTCCCGTCCGCTCCGTCGGCGGCGACGGGCGCCAACTCAAATCACTTAATAGATTGAGTCGTCATTCTCTAACCGATCGCGGCAGCGCGAGCTCCGCCCTTTTGTCGCCGTAGAGGCGCTTCGCGAGATCAATGTTTTTTTTTTCGGCACGCACAAAGCGAGCCGACCTTTTTTCCTCTCCCCCCACCCCCGCTTTATCCGCGTAATTTTTTTTTTTCAAACCTCGTCCGTTAATTTCACTAAAAGCGGAAGCGAGCGCGCGGCATTCATACCGCACAACATAACCTCATTTGCGCTTCAAGGGGCGTGGGAGGGGAATTGGCATTAAACGAATTGAGTTTCCCGCGGCCGAGTTAATCAGCGGCAGCGCGCCTAATTAAAGCGGCGCAAAATTAATATACCCGCGCGCAAGCGACATGCGATAAAACGACGAGGCGCGGAGAGAGAGAAAAGGATAGAGAGAGAGAAAGAGAGGGAGAGAAAGAGAAACAATCCTCTTATCAGTCAGGGAGTGTACCCCTGCCTCGACTCTTTCTCGGGCCCTTTCATCCCCGGCCGCGACTGCATCAGCAGCCGGCGAGACGCATTTACTTTTCGCTCGCGCGATTACGTGTGTACGCGCGCGGCAGGCACGTACGATTAGCTTGTTATTCCGCGTCTTTGTCGGGCAGACGCGAAGCCGAGCGCAAAGCCATCAGCCCCTCAAAGCGACTTCTGATGCAGTTTTGCCCTCTTCTTCGCTCCACCCCCGCCCGTCCTGCAGCTTTTTTTCTCCCTACCTCCTTTCCTCGCCGTTGCTTTTCCTCTACTCTTCTTCTTTTTTTGCGCGCGCTTCCGCAGCGCTGATTTTTCGTCGCACACTTTTTCCGCTCTCGGCTTTTATTTACCTGTTTTTCCGCTTGTTACGCGAGGAAGATTTTTTTTCTCCCCGCATAATGCTACTTTGTTCCCGCCGCTTTCTCGAGATCGCATCTTTGCCTCGCTTTGCGCTTCATTTCGCATTCTTAGTTTGAAGTAATAAATGACAAGAGAAATATTCCGTTTCTACTTTGATTGAAGTGCTGTTGAATTTTAGTTAATTCGCAAGTTTAATCATTTTAATTTTTTAGATTTAGATCTTCTAATTAAAGAATCTGTTTCTTATATGAAGATGAAAAATTAATAATGCAATTTATAATGTAGATGCACTTTACTTTCATTTGCACTCTATCCTTAGATAAGGGCCATTCGTTGATTTCTTGTCCCGATTTTCTTAGATCTGAATTTATAGTCATGGTAGCTGCATGTATTAGCATTAGAACTCTTCGCGGTATGTATTAGAACTCCGACCTTAATTTTTATTAATATATGGGTAAGATATCGTTCTTACCGCAATGCAAGCTAGGACAGTGGCTCTCAACTGGTGTCGATTCGATCAGTTCGTAGAACAATGGTCGCGCCGTCATTGTTGAAGGATCGGGGAAAGGGTATACGTCGAAACAAAGAGCGAGAGAAAAAACAACTTTTTCCAGGCGGAGGTGGGAGGGCCGCGCCGACAAAAAGCCTCGCCGTACAAGAGGAAGAAGAATATTAAAAAATTGTGTCGAATGCTTGACGTGACATCGCTATAGCGATAAAAGAGCGAGCAAAGGGAGCCTAGGATGGTAGGGAGAGAGGGGTACGAGGCTCGGAGAGAATAAAAAGAGGAGAGAGGCGGAGATCCGCGAGGATCTCGTCCATTACCATCGCAGCTAATTTTCGACAAAGCCCCGAGCCTACCACCCCCGACCCCCTCGGTCCGTGCCCAGGATCCATATTCCGCGGCGGTGGCGGAGCCCGCGCGCGCGCACCGCTACAAGGAGGCGGAGGAAGAGAGCCACCACTCGTCCGAGGCATGCAGAATGGAGCGTAGCCTAATTTTCAGATTTAAGCTCATTTTTCTTCCTTTGTAAGAACACTGGAAACATTTTTTTAACTTAGTCTAATGATTTTATAACAGGTTTTGCCTATAATGTAGCTTCTTTTTTATACGCTGATGATAATTTATTTGATTATGTACCGAACTTATGAGAAGCAAAAGATTGGCGAAAGTGTAAAATTTCCCCTGAAGAAATTTCTACATTTTAGCGACATTTCATGATCAGACTGATCTTAAATCTTGAGCAAAAATAGTTTACCGCAAATGTAAGGTGAAACAGTACAGAGCTGTAATCCCATGTTCACTATTGATTGATATTTATTTGTTTATTGATATTGGTTTACGACCTTTTAAAAATACATCTACTCAATATAGCAATAACTTCGCTGCAGAGATGTGAAGAGAGCAAATAAAGGATGCAAAGATTTGGAAAAATAAAAAAAGAGTAAAAAGAGCGAGAGGCTGGTTGCAGTTTGCTCGGTAGCATCCAGGATATATTGCTGGTCCTGCGCTGGCGCAATTGCATAGGGATCTCTTGCCTCCCTCTTTCAAGGTTCATTGTTTCGGCGAGCACAGGCGCCGCGGAGAATGAAGATGGCGAGCAAAGAGGCGCATAATACCACCCCTTACCCTCCATTCTTGTCGGCCGAAAATATTTCGGCTGTCGATTCAACGTCAGATCGCTCCTCATTGGTTCTTCTTTACGGCGGCGGATTCTCCTGATAGTACATTTTGCCCTTCTGATGATATTCTGATGATTTTAAGATACCAAGATTTAGCGTGGTTCTTATTAAAGCGAAGTAGATCATAGACTGAATTACTTAAATTTTTTAATACTTGACGCAAAGATACTATAGTTTGAAAGTTTGCCAATAGAAAAAAAGAGAAGGGTTTTTTAGAAGCGATTTTTTTAAAGTACATTGGTTATTTCTGCAGTTAAAGTAAATAAATTTATTTCCCATATAACCCTAGTATATTAATATAGCATTACTCTTTTAGAACGTAGACATTAATTATCGCCCGCCGCGAAATTGATCCCAAAAGAATCGCAGAATTCACATGAAAGCGAATCGAGAAACCGTCGTTTAGCGTGCGCTCGGTGGTTTGATCAGCCGGCAGACCGTTGGACTCGGTTACTTGGGGTAGGTTGAGATCTCTGTAGATTCCGTTTTCCGTCGCGAGCCCGCCGCTCGCTGACACGTGTCGTTTCACCGCTGATACCGAGCTGCATAAGCCCAACGGTGGATATGGCCTAAGGCTTATTATATATCCGAAGCGAGTGAAGAGGGACACGTCAGAGAGAAACCGGTAGCGTGTATCGCGGCGCGCTCGACACCGCCGCGCACGTCAAATTTCGTGATGATCATGTGCGAGCTCGGCGGCAGTCATTTTCGCGGGAGAGCCCCGCGCTGGGGATACATTAATCGGTATATATTCTTCTATTTCGCCAGACCTTGTCTCTCTGGGCGATTTTTCGCGCTTTTCACCCCCTCGCCAGTCTTTCTCCTTTTTATCATTATTTCTGAGTGGGATATTATAATATTTTGAACGCAAGTTTTTTATCGTCGAGACTTTTTACTATACTTATTTAAAGTTTATATTTTTATTAATAATATTTATTTTTTATAATATTGTTTAATGCTAAATATTATATTTTTTGTGTAAAGCAAAGAAAAGAAATAACATTAATAATTAACATTTAATAGCGCATATGTACAAACCACACGTGTAGAGTCGAGTAACAATTGCAGCCAATGTCTACCCTAAAAAGATGCCTATACGTACCCTAAAAAAAATTCAATCCTCCGCCAACAATCCGCAGCGATCGTCGCGTCCTGAAACCACAATACCGAGGATCGACGTAATAAGCCCCCGCAATAGTGAGGGATAGCGGGAGGAGGAGAAGGCACAACGGAAAAAGCCAGCGGCTCGCGTACATGCATTCGGCTGGCTCATTACGCGTACGTATGCACCCGCAACCGTTCTGAAAGCTCCACGGGTATCGGCGAAAAAAGGGGGGAGGTGGGGGGCCGGAGAAAGAAAACGGAGCGCGCCGAGCTCGGGCGCGTTTGTTTAGCGAATTGCCGAGAGGATATGTGGAGCACGAGACGGTTCGTTCGCTCGGCTCTGCAGGTTTTGTTTTCTCCCTCCTGCGGCCATTGTCTCGGGCTTTTCGAGGGAACAACGGCGACGACGCGAGCGCGCGCGCGAGCCTATCCGCGAGTTATCAAATGCCCCCGCCACCGCCGCCGTCAAAATTCCGCGGACGCGACAACTGATTTCTAATTAGCCCGAGTGCGACGCGCCGTATTTTTAGGACTCTACGTGTAGAAGGTGCTACTGATCACTTTGATCTTCCAGATGGATCTACAAAACGTATTATTCAGTAAAAATTGGTTGTGTGCCTGGCATTAATTGGATGCTTCTTTGGGTTTCACTCGCTGACTCACTGCGATCAGTATACAAAAATTCATGTTCATATTAAAAAGGCAGAATGGTGTTGTCTTCATAAGTACACAATTAGCAACTTAAATAAGAATACACTTAATCTTAGTACATAGGAGAGATCGGGGCATAGTGGACCACGCACTCGATTTTTTAACGGAGTATTGCGAGCCATCTCATCATGTAAATTTGATCTGCAGCCCTAAACTTGAGGTATTACACCAATTATACCTTAAACCTGAGTTAGACAGAAATAGATTTATAGGTAGAAATAGATAATGAAAATAAGATACAACATAGTTTTGTAAGTATATTTAAATAGGGTAATAGGTATGTACGGTTACCTGAAATAAAGGAAAAAGTTTTATTTAGTAAGTAACGTCTCGTTCATTCGCTACTTATTTATAATAATACATAGTGGTTACAATTTCAGTTACAGAATTAATATGAATAATTATAATAGGTAATAAAATAAATAATATTTTACAATGTTCCTTTACAAAATTCAGGTTTGTTCGATATAATGCTGACATATTTCGCCATTTTTCGCAATAAATATTTCAATAAATGTTGATATGGATCTTATTAATTGTCACAAATATTAAAAATATACCTAAAGTATGAGCTATGGTGCATGTATAAAAAGCACAAATACCAGTCTCCTAAATAACCTCATTTTCAACTCCTTAGGTTGAGGACGAGATTCTTGAGGCGGCAGGAATTTCTAATTAGGGTATGCAAACATGCTAGGAATTTAAATTCGAGTCAAATACTTGAGAAGAATAGCGTTCGTAATCGATAAATTCAGGTATTTAGGAGGATTTAATATTTCAAATGCGGATGAGGTAATTTAGGAAACCCTGATATGTATCAGGGTACATATTCAGTTACATGGAGGATCTGATACGTAGGTTCAGCATGGTTTACCTGCGAAGATTCGTAGTCGTCGTCTGAATATTCAGTCGTATGGGGGATCTTATATTTAGGGCGAGTTTGGGACATCTTAGGGGGCTCGTAATCCTGGTCATGATATTCGGGCATATCATTAAAAGGCCCGTATGTATGATCAGAATTTTCAGGCATTTGAGGGATTTGATACTTAGCCCGAGGTTGAGGCACTTTAGGTGGCTCATACTTGTGGTCAGGATATTCAGGCATCTGAGGGGCCTGATAAGTAGGATGTGGTTGGGGTACCTTAGGTGACTCGTACTTGTAGTCAGGATATTTGGGTGGCTCGTACTTGTAGTCAGGCATACGGGAAGTCTTATACCTAGGGAGAGGATAAGATACTTTACGAGATTCGTACTCATAGTCAGGATAATCAGGCATCTGAGGGGGCTCATACTTATGGTGAGGATAAGACACTTTAGGAGGTTCGTACTCATAGTCAGGATAATCAGGCATCTGAGGCGGCTCATACTTATGGTGAGGATAAGACATTTTAGGAGGTTCGTACATTGGTTCAGGATATTCTGGTATATCAGGGGTGTCATACCTATAAGGATGAGGACGAGGCAACTTAGGGGGCTCGAATATGTGGTCAGGGTAGTCAGGCATATGAGAGGTCTGATAATTAACACGGGGTTCAGGCATTTTAGGAGGCTCGTACTTATGGCCAGGGTATTCAGGCATACGAGAAGTCTCATAATTAACTCGAGGTTCAGGCATCTTAGGAGGTTCGTACTTACGATCAGGATACTTAGGTACTTGGGGGGTGTTATATTTAGGTTGAGGTTGGGGTACATTGGGTGACTCGTAATTGTCTTCTGAATATTCAGAAATTTGGACAATCTGATATTTACGTTGTGGATAAGATACCTGAAGCGGCTCGTTCTCATGATCAGGATGTTTATAGATATGAGTAACCTTATACTGAGGTTGAGGTTGAGGCACTCTAGTAGATCTGTACTTATGGTCATGATATTCAGGTACGTTTGTGATTTTGTACAGAGGTTGAGGAAAAAGTACTCGAGTCGACTCATACTTATAGTCAGGATATTCAGGCTCATAGGAAGCTTGGTCTTTAGATCGAATATGAGGTATCTGAGACAGTTCGGTTTCGCGATCAAGATACTTATAAGGCTTATGGGCGTCTGTATAATTAGAGTGACGTTCGGGTATTGTAGGATGCTCAACTTCAGGATAAGAATATTCAGGCATATCCGGAGTCGTATAATTAGGATGAGTTTGTGTCATCTTAGGAAGATCGACTTTAAGGTTGTTATATTCAGACAGGTCGGGGATCGTATAATTAGGGCGACGATAATATTCATGTTCGTGGAAGATTTTATAATCAGGTTGAAAATGATGTATCTGTGGTTGTTCAAACTCATGGTTGGGATATTCAGGCATTGAGGGCGTCGTATAGTTAGAGGGTGGTTTGTGCGCCTTAGGAGGCTCATACTTGTGCTCAGGATATTCAGGCATATGGGAAGTCTTATACTTAGGATGAGGGTGAGGGACCTTAGGAGGCTCGTACTTGTGGTCAGGATATTCAGGCATATGTGAGGTCTTATACTTAGGATGAGGAAGAGGCACCTTAGGAGGCTCGTACTTGTGGTCAGGATATTCAGGCATATGTGGGGTCTTATATTTAGGATGTTGTTGTGGAATCGTAGGAATTTCGTACTCATGGTCAGGATATTTTGGCATCTGTGGATTTTGATATTTAGGAGGCTCGTAATTATGTTCAGGAAATTTAGGCATTTGAGGAGTCTTATATGTAGGAGATTGTTGAGGAAAGGCAGGAATTTCATACTCACGGTCAGGATATTTTTGCATGTGAGGGTCTTGATATTTAGGTTTAGTCAAAGTTATCTGTGGAGGATGGTATTTGTGATCGGGATATTCAGCTTCTTTGGGAGTTTTATATTTTGGGTGAAGTTGAGGCTTTTCAGGTAGCTCATACTTATGGTCAGAATGTTTAGGCTGGTCGAGGACTTGGTACTTATGCTCATGCTCAGAAGATTCAGTCATGAGAAGGTTCTGATGTTTAGGTTGGGGATTATTTACCCGAGGTTGTTCGTACTCATGACTAGGAGATTTAGACATATGAGAAACCTTATAGTTAGTCTGAGGTGGCAGTTTCTTAAGAGGTTCGTATTCGGGGTTAGAAGATTGAGATATGTGTGGAATTCTATACTTAGGGCGCAATTGAGGCTCCTCAGATGGTTCGTAATTATGTTTAGGATATTCAAGTATACGAATAGTCTTGGTATTGTCGCTATTTGAAAGTCCGTGTTCTGAATGTTTGACCTGTTCGCATTCTTCTGAGGTTTTGATATTGAATACAGCTTCCTTATTATCGGAAGTATTGGAAGAAGCTTCAGTAGTTTCACTATCATAAAAGGCATTGCGTACTGTGACAATTGCATGATCTTCGGGTGTTAAATGTACTTTGTCTTTATCTTTAGAGCATTGACTGCAATCGCTAGCACAGTGTACTTTAATTTCTATTGGTCTAATTAACGCCGTCGAAATCGCAGTGGCCAAATACGTAAGGCCTTGGTTGTTCTCCAAAGAATTTGATTCCTGCTGAAATATTCTCAAGTAAGTTAAATGTTTTTTTTTATTTCATCCGTAGTCTTTATTCGATTTTTTTTTATAAAATAATATTGATAAAATATAAATTCAATACGTGGAGTACAATAATATTTGGATAAACGATTGTACACATAACCATTAATGCATAACTATTTCAGAAGGTTAATTTAGAAGATAATTTCTGATACTAGTTAATTTGAAATCGAGTTGAAAGTAGAATTCATCAATGATAGTATTTATTGTTATGATATAAATGACAGTAATCAAATAATTTTAGAAACCGTACTGAATAATTAAAAATATGTAAGGAATTTATGCATATTATAAGGAATCAAGTTAAAAAAGATGCATTCACAAAAATATTCCCCAAACGCTAACCTGGGTTACTTAAAAGCATACATCTCTCTCACTCTCTCTCTCTCTCTCTCTCTCTCACACACACACACACACACACACACACACACACACACGTGCGCACACACAATCCCAGTCGCTCCCTATTTTTCTGCTTTTGACATATTTTTACATACTTGCTGACTCTTCTACTCGGTTGTTTAGTGTGTTATAAGGTAGCGTAGTTGTATTCAAGTTCGTAATATAATACATACATGAAGTTGTCCATCACAATTAGAACTCTGGATCATGCAGACTAAGATAAATGCGGCAAAACACCAAAAACGTTGCATTTTTTTCTTTTAATATATAGAAAAATTTTTATTACAACTCAGAAAATGATAAAGGTTTGTGTAAAATAATTAATTCAATCAACGATGTATGAGACATCATAAACAGAAAACGAAAGAAAAATATATTTGGACTACTTTCTTTTGTAAACGTACAGTCTTTACGGTACGGCATTTATATGATTTATTTACTAATGTTTACAATTTCAAGTCACGTAAGTTCGAATCAAGATATATTTGTTGACAAATGTACAAAAAATATCAAACTGAACATGAGGAAAGTTAGAAAACAGATTCTGCAAATACGTGCACGTTGGCAAAGTCACTTTTGAGAGTATCCGAACTCTGAATCGTAGATCTTGTTCAAACTGTTGCAGATACATATAAAACTAAGAGAAGTCGAAGTTTTAATCTTTATCATTCAATATCAAAGTCATCGATAATTAGGTAATGATAAAGTCTGGATAACTTGAGTTTTCCTTTTTAATTTTTCGTAGGTATCAAAATCTGTTCAAAAAGCAAAAGTGTGGGCTAAAGTATAGAGATCTAGAACAATGATATTTTTAATCAATCTTGTACAATTGTTACAATTGTTACATTCTAATATTTTGGCTTTCTTCATTTTACATATGCAAATAAATATCTTCTTTAACAGTTTCAACCAAAATCCGAGATTCGGAGTTTTCATAAATTATTTTCCAACATTAAGGGAAGAAGTGCTAAATATTTATTAGCTAAATATATTTCAATATATTTGTAAATAGTTAGTTACCCATCATTAAAAAATTAAATTTTTTTTAGTCATTAAGTAAGTTTAAAAAACCAACTTTAACCAAACTACGTTATTGTTGAGCCCGAGCTTACTTGACATGCAGATTCAGAGCATTTAATAAATGAGAAATTAACTTTATATTTTTTTTAGGTTTCTAATACGAGCATAAATGAATCTCTGATGTTGAAATAAAGTCAATAATTTTTTCTATGTTTTTCTATAAAAAATGATCCTCAATTTTTTCAGTAAAAGAGACCGCCAATATTTTTTTTAAGGCGATAAAGACAAGACATAATTATTTCTTAAAAATGATTGCTTGTGTCAACTTTTTTGCAGCGTGAGTATAGGCTCAGTTCTATAACTGAAGAAGAAATTGTCATAAGAATATATCACATACATGCAATGTATTATAAATCTTTTGGATATAGTATTGAAATAAATAAAAAAACGTTGTTCATGTGAATTTTTATAGCAAAAAAAGTGAAATCTCCAAATTGTATTTATTACATTTAACTTCATCAGCTCCTTTGTTGTTCAAGTTGAAATGTCTTTTGCAGTGGCGAACATTTGAAAAGCAAATAACGCGGAAAAGAAACGTCGGTTTCAGGAATGTCATTCCATATTGTAATTACAATCCGACTGTGTGTATATATTCCTCTCTTTTTACGCTGTGATAAAAAAAGACAAAATGTAAAAATCAAATAGTACAATATACTAGCATATTACTGGATATAACAGACAATCAATAGATTTTTTAATTAATAATTAGGAAAAATTACAATCATTACTAAATTTAAACAAATTTAAAGTATACAGATATCAGTATACTACAATCGCCAATCAACTTGCAATCAGACGATATAATACTATTAGTATAGATGTAACCTTTTTTGTTTCGCACGTAAAATTTGTACTCACTCATCGTCCAGAGGGCGATCCTCCACACAACGGTAGTGGTCCGCATACTCTGTGCAATTTAAACCGGAATGCAAAAAATAAAAGAAAAAAAAATTAAAAAAAATAAATAAAAATGTTTATGCATACGATTTGTCGGTCATATAGTTGTCTTTCTCAGAGCACGTTCGGTACGAATTAGTTATCGCTGTGCGAACATTAATATCTCCATGCAGAATCTGTGTTGAATATACGGATAATACAAAATTTGTAAAGAAGTTATATTCAACATTTAGGGGACCAGTAAATATTATACTTTATTTTCTAAATTTTTATTTTTGTAATAAATTCTTAGTCTCTTTATTTATTCCTGATTGTACCATTACATCAATTCAACAAAATCTGATGAATATTTGGCAAATATAAATACTGTAAATTCGTTACAATTATAAAAAAAATCATCTGTATTATTTCACGCATTCTATCTGGTTGAATGGCGGATGTCATTTATTTTTTTCTTATTAATGTTTATTTGACATTATCCATGAAAAAGAATGTTTGAGTGCGAACTACACACTAGATTTTATATTAAATACAAAATAAATAATACTTTGTTGTATATTTAGAAAATTGAGACATCTTCGTTGAAATAATAATACATATATTTCACAATTTCCGACAACTAGATCAAAAGAGGTAGTAGGTAAATTAAAAATAATTCTTAATTTTCAATAGATTTTATTGTTGTTATTGTATGTCTGACCAAATTTATTGAAATTTTTTAAATTTATTAAATGAACATGAAATATAAATTAAAGTTTCGATGAAGAAATTGATACAATGTATGTGTTAAATTTTATAAATTATTTACAATTTAATTGCTACGAAATATGTCCATGAGTAGAAAAGTGCACTTTCTCGTACCATTAACGAAGTTGCTGAAACTTCCAAGTAAAAAATGTAGCATATTTAATGTGTCACTGAGTGAGACGTAAACATTGTTTATTTCGTTCGTCTCACTATTTAAAAAACCTAATAACTTCCTAAAAACATACACTTGCGAAATTTAATTAAGTTTATCATATAATCGTGACTCTTTCACGGTCCAGTCTCTCCTCTTACTTGTTAAGCCTTAAATAAGGCCAAGTAACTAGTTAAGGATCTATAATCGAGACATTCAAGCTTGATAGGCTAAGAGTCGCAGTAGTCTTCATTCGCATCACGAGATTGGTATTTCGGCTGCTGTTTATGATGACGATTCTTCCAAGCTAACTCAGACTGGATACTATCATTGCTACGCAATTTGGGCTCCTTTGAAGGCATGTGCACCCGCTTATAAGCTGGAGAAGGAGTGTGTGGTAGCTCATACTTATGATTAGGATATTCAGGCATGTGAGGTGTCTTATAGTCAGGTTGAGGATAAGGTACCTTAGGAGCTTCATACTTATGTTCGGGATATTCAGGCATGTGAGGGGCCTTATACTTAAGATGTGGGTGGGGCACCTTAGGAGGCTCATACTTGTGGTTAGGATACTCAGGCATGTGAGGAGTTTTATACTTAGGTTGAGGATGAGGTACCTTAGGAGGTTCGTACTTATGGTTAGGGTATTCAGGCATGTGGGGAGTCGGATGTTTAGGGTGGGGCTGCGGCACCTTAGGTGGCTCGTACTTGTGGTCCGGATATTCAGGCATGTGGGGAGTTTTATACTTAGGGTGTGGATGAGGAACCTTAGGAGGTTCATAGTCATGGTCAGGATATTCAGGCATATGTGGGGTCTTGTACTTAGGATGAGGATGAGGTACCTTAGGAGGCTCGTACTTATGATCTGGGTATTCAGGCATATGAGGAGTCTTATACTTGGGGTGAGGATGGGGCACCTTAGGAGCTTCGTATTTGTGCTCAGGATATTCAGGCATATGGGGAGTCTTATACTTAGGATGAGGGTGAGGCACCTTAGGAGGCTCGTATTTGTGCTCAGGATATTCAGGCATATGTGGGGTCTTATACTTAGGATGAGGATGAGGCACCTTAGGAGGCTCGTATTTGTGGTCAGGATATTCAGGCATATGTGGGGTCTTATACTTAGGATGAGGATGAGGCACCTTAGGAGGCTCGTACTTGTGGTCAGGATATTCAGGCATATGCGGGGTCTTATACTTAGGGTGAGGCTGAGGCACCTTAGGAGATTCATACTTGTGATCAGGGTATTCAGGCATATGAGGAGTTTTATACTTAGGATGAGGATGAGGCACTTTTGGTGGTTCATACTTATGATCAGGATATTCAGGCATACGAGGAGTCTGATACTTAATATGTGGTTGGGGTACCTTTGGAGGCTCATACTTGTGGTCAGGATATTCAGGCATATGGGGAGGCTTATACTTCGGGTGAGGTTGCGGCACCTTAGGTGGCTCATACTTGTGGTCAGGATATTCAGGTGCTTTTGCACTCTTACACGTAGGATAAGGTTGAGGCACCTTGGGCGTCTCGTACTTGTGAGTGGGATAATCAGGCATACGAGGTGTCGCATAATTCATAGGATAAGAATAAGGTACCTGAGGTGACTCGAAATTGTAGCTGGGATATTTAGGCACGTATTGCGTGTCGTACTTAATGTCATCCGAATATGAATCTACATGCTTTCGATGCTCGTAGTATTTGTCCTTATGTGAATTATCTACATGTGTGTGGCTGTTATATAACGCCGCATTTATGCAGTGCTCACAACCTGAACAATCACGGTGATCTTCATCACTCATCTGTTTGGTAGTTTGATGAAGATTGTTGATTGAGGTTTCTTCAACCGTATGCTCGGCAATGTTTTCCTCGGTAACTTTCGTGACGTCAGTACTTGCGAGGTCATGTTCTGAGGTGTATTTTTCATTTTTTATATCTTCAGATGTTTTGGTATTGCAAGTACAATCGTTAACATCGGAAGTATCAGAAGAATCCGACGAAGTTTCACTATTGTAAGAGTGTGTTGTCCGGACCGTGGCAAGTGAGCGATCTTGAGACGTTACGTGTATTGGGCGAACTAAAGCTTTGGCAATAGCGTTGGCCAGACACGAAATCCTTGGATCATTTTCCAATGAATGCGCATCCTGCAGAAATATTGTCAAGTAAATTACATATTTTCTACTCTTTTCAAATCTAAAAATTCAATCAATAATCAAAATAACTTTCGTGTTTATATTTGACTGAGCATAAACTGGCACATGTAAAACCTAATATTTTGATAATTAATTTTCTAGTAACTACTAAACTACATAAAGTCTACATTTACTTTTTTTGCTCTAAAAAACAATAAAAGAAACATAACTTTAAAAAATGGAAAAATTACATACAATTTTTTTAAATTCGTTTTTTTTTGCTAATAGATCCTTATATGGTAAAACAGAGTAACTATATTTAAATAAGAAATCAAATTCTATGTACTTACGTTATTACAATTAACAGTCTCGATTGTAAAAGCGATGATAAAAACGGCAAAACACCAAAAACGTTTCATTTTTCGACGTTCGATTAAAGAAAGATTTTTATTATAACTGAAAAATAAATATTTGTGTAAAAACGTTAATAACAGAAGGATGTACGAAACATCCTAAAGAGAAAATTTATAAAAAAATATGTTTCGCCCACCATTTACCGATTAATTTACCGATTCACAAAATACTGAAATAACATTGAATTTAAAGAGCATACGCATTTTATATGATTTATTTCATATTGTTTAAAATTTTAAGTCACGCATGTTTAAGACAGAATATATTTGTTGATAAATATATGCAAAATAACATCAAACTGAACATGTGAAAAGTTGAAAAACAGATTTTGAAAATGTGTGTACATTATCATTACGTTATCGTCTTTGTTATCGTTGACTTGCCTGATGAGATTTCGACCTAAAATTACTTTCAGTTTATCTACTTTACTACAGAACCAATTTTACAAATCTTCATCGTAATTTAAAGATACCATGATATCGAATAAAAATTTTATAAAAATCATTCAGATTAAATTACTCTATTTTTTTGAATATTAATTTTATCAAACGTACTATGAAAAAGGATCATATGATTAACTTTTTGATTTTATAGTAATGTCAGTTTTCTTAGAAATACGATACAGTACATAATCTTTCTATTGTTGACCCTGAGAGGAACTACCATGACCACCAAAATAGTTTTGGACATATAAACATTTTAATCGAAAAAGGTGCAATTTGCTTTTTAAAAAATAAAGTTATTAATAGTTAAAGTTTTCAATTCAAGGAGAATGACCTTAGGTTCTGCTGCTATTACTTTCAAATTCTGAATTCTTATGCTTTTGAATAATGAAATATGTGTAAATTAAGAAAACTTTCTTCAGATAACTCAGTTTTATCAAATTAGTTGATAAGAATTTATGAACTTATTTTTTCCTCGTCGAAACGAGCCTCTTCAATGAGCGCATCTGTTTGGTTTCCGGAAAAATACCCAACAAAAAAATGGATGATCTGGCACAGTTTTTTGCAGCCTCCTCCATCGAAGAGACGAAAGAGGGAGAAGAAGGCACCTTTCGACCGGACGGTTCCTCGCCACAATGCGGCATTGTTTTGCGGCCCTAAGTAACACGCCAAGCACCGCGTGCGACTCATTAATGCGTCGCCCGCCGCCTCTGCCTTTCCAGCTCGATCCCG
This sequence comes from Eurytoma adleriae, assembly GCA_900480045.1. NCBI lineage: Eukaryota > Metazoa > Arthropoda > Insecta > Hymenoptera > Eurytomidae > Eurytoma > Eurytoma adleriae. Next base: position 53,382 of record UXGC01000140.1, read on the forward strand.
TAATTGCCTTCGGATTTTCTTACCTATTGTTATCACGGGTGGTAGCTGTATTTCCCTTCTTTTTCGTAGCTTTACGAAAACGGACAATTTAAGAATGATGCGATTGTACTTGCATTCGAGATCACCTTTTAAATAACATGATAATCATTGCTGTCTGAATAAATACTATGATTAAAAACTGCCTAAACTCTTGATTTTGTTATTAACAAGTGCTTGTCGCGTCTTTGGTCTTCCTGGTTTTAAATCTTGCAGACGAAAGTATTACAATCTTTAATTCTGTTTAATGAAAAAGTGTTCTTATTGTAATATTTTGTAATTTGAAATCTGTGGACTGCCGTGTATCCATCCCCACATTCCCCGTTACATGTGTATTCAAATTTTTTGCGATATCGTAAATAAATAATGATTTAGTTCCACATTGCAAGTCATTAAGTGCGTTATTGCAAGTTTACTTTCTAAAGAATTTTGGATCTGATAACACATTTCATTCCGCCTTGTTGGTCAAGTTTATTGCGTGTTACCCATAAATTTTGATAATATTGTATATTTTTTGATACTGCCTTAAACATAAAAGGCATAAAAGAGCTTATACTGTGAATAATGTTCTGAATTTCTTACAGTATCTGAAAATGATTAGACTCTGGTGCTTTACGTTTGTCGCTTTGGCGTTTTTTGTACAACAATATGCCTGCAACGACATAGAACCTCAAGTAAGTATAAAATAGTTAATTGCTATCACTACTAAATAGTTAAATAGTATCAATTATAAATAAATTCAATTTTTTATTTGCTATATTTTTTCTGCTTAATAATATATCGATCACTTTTATTTTAGATTAAAGTAGTCGGTACACAAATAGATTACCTGAATCCTTACTATAGTGAAAGTTTAGTATACACCATTAAAAACGTAAATGAAACTTTTAACAACCTGTCCATTTACTGGAATGTTATAAGGGACCTTCCAACTGGAACTTCTGTAACGTATCTAATACTTTTGTTTATCTATCCGTACAATATTGCGGTACAAAATTATGATCAATGATTAAATTTTCAGGTCTATATGAAGGTGTATGTTACTGACTCCACCTATCAAGGAGGTACACTGGCATTGAACAATATCACACCCGTTTGTAGAGAAAACAAAAATCGCCATCTATTACCGAATATCTTGGTGGTACCGGAAAACCTTCTTAATACTCAATGTCTTAAAAAAGTGAGTTTTTTCGCTGATTTTCATATGACTTTAATCATCAGATAGTTTATACAAAAATAATAAATACCTATCTTTTTTTTTCAATCCAATTTTTGTTAATGATGATATAATTTTTATTAATGATGAATATCGTCCATCTTATTACCTTACAGATATATTTCATTTTTATCTTTTCACTTTACAAATCGCTATATCATCGTTGAAATTAAAATGTTTATTATTCATTGAAAATATTTGCTCAGCTTATCTTCAATATAAAAACTTTTCTGTATATTTATGACATAATGTAATATTTTACTTCATTGCAGGGTACTTACGTAACTGATTCACTACAGCAGTATAGATTCGAAGTCCTTCTGCCAGGCTTGCAGAACAAAGGAAGCTACTACAGGGTCGAGTACATTTTTGGTACTCCACTTGTCAACGTTGGCAAAGTCATTTTTTATAACCAGTGGGGATACTTGAATAAGAATTAAATGAGCAATAACGTAACTGCCAAATAATCAGTGAAGATGATCAATGATCGAAAGACATAAAAAAATACGTTTCCACTTGTCTATAATAAGATAGGCTATAAAAATGTACTTGTCTATAATTTTCTGCATCTGAAATCTAATAAGTTTTAAATACAAAATTTAAAGTTAAAGGCATTCATTACTAGCCATATAAATAAAATTCTATACTATTATTCAACACATACTTTTATTTTACCTAATTTACTTCCGCACCCGTTATCTACAATCTCTTCCAAAACATTTACAATCTTTTAGAAACTTATGATTAACGAAATTAGTTTTGTTAACAAAGAAAGCTCTCTTGACCAATAAGATAGATAACAAGTTGTCGTGTGTGCATCAGCTGCAACATTGTGCTACATTATCGGTGTACGCGCAATCTTCCGGGATTGAGATCGCGCACGTGTCGGTAGAATATCTGACTTTAATCAGAATTTGAAAACAATTGTGTGTTTATGCGTATGTAAAAAATTTGCCTGCAGAAGAAGAAGAACCGAATTGTCTATAATCGCCAAAATAGGCATTTAGAATGTCACGTTGAAAATACCAGTTTGTAAGACATTAAACAAGTAACACAACTATTTGTTAATGAATATATAAATACATTAAAACGACTTCAGTTTTATCATTAATATAATAATTAATAAAGAACTTATAAAGGTAGTTTAGATTCGAAGATGAACACCAGATCTAAGGATTAGGGGAAAGCGCTTATATTTGTTAAGCTAAAAACTAACAATAAATTTTGAATTTAATAAGCAAGAAACTGTAATATAACTTTTTTATCTGCAAAGAAAATCAAACTTTAAAATTACGTTTATTTCGTTCAACTTCATCGGATCTTTTCTTGTGGAAGCTGAAAAGTCTTATTTTGTATTTGCGAGGAATTGAAAAGCAAATAATGCGGGAGAAGTTTCAATTTCAGGAATATCATTTCATCTTGTAATATCGTTCGGTTTATATATGCATTCCACCTTTTTCTGCGCGTTATCGAAAGGGAAGAAATATAAAAGTCAAATATAAAGGATCCAACATTAACTTCTTTTTCCTACTGATATGTATATTAATCCTTATTCTATTAATTCTTCTAATAAATTAAATAGCATATAAAATAAACGAATTAAAAAAATAACGTTTCTGATTAGAACAAAGTAAAAAATAGGGACTTATGGCTATTATATAAAAAAATTCAGAAAGTCTGCTAAAATCATCAATAACGTAAAGAAAAAAAATCAACAATTTCCTTTTCAAAAGTAATGAAAAAGGGGTGAAACTCAAAAAAAGTATACAGCACCTATAATCCACGCGATGTTATGCTGTTAGCATTGATACGAAGCTGCTGCAGCCTTTTTACCCCGGTTCGTAAAAAAACTGCATTTACCCATCGGTCTGCGCGAGTCTCCGCACAATAGCAGTGGTCCGCGAACCCTGCGCGAGATAAAAGCGAAGCGTGAAACAAATGCATGCGCGGAAAAAATCCGGATTCCCATTTTTTTTCCACCCTCCCCGCAGTAAGTACAACACACAAGCAATCGTCCAAATTAATTCATATTGCCCTGTGTCGAGACCGAAATGGCTTCTTCACAAAGGCAGTCGTTTCAATATGCACTTACAATCATTCTGTTGCATATTTCAGGGAATTAACGGGGAACTTTTAATTTCGAATCTGTCCGAAGCTGATGAAAAAATCGTAAAATTACAATATAGTGATATGGAAATGAACCAATGCTTTTTTGTAGGTGATTTTGGTTTAAGCGCCTATATGTCGAAAATGCAGTAATACTGTTAACTTATTTGTTTTAACGGAAAAGTGAAATGAAATTGAATAGACTAAATATGACCTAATATAAAAAGGAGCAATGCTAACCATTACGCAATACGCACTACCCATCCGTAGGATTCCATCTCACATATCGGAGATTCTTAGAAGCGCGCATAACTCGAATGCGAAGGTATCAAACCCACCCCTTACAAAACTGAATATAACATCAACGCGAAAAATCCCTTACATCCCCTTGCGTACCTACACATGCGGCAACAATCGCGAGGATAAAAAACGAAGGCCGAAGAGAGGGGCTCCACCGCGTGTAAACGCGCCTCCACAAAGCGGACTAATGCAATCTCTTAATGGGAGCGGGGTAGTCCGCGCGACCGCCTTTTACCTCTTGGCCCCCACCTTCAGCTGCAACCCCTACTTCAAGGTGCAGGCTTGTACCGAAGAGAGATCCGCACTCGCGCAACTTTTTTTTTTAATGAATTACAAATTATTGCATTGAAAGATGTATGGCTTGGTAGGAAATGAAAAAAAATGGAAGTGCAAAAATTAATTGCGCAAATAACTATATATTTCAAAAATTCATTGTGCAAATACTTACTATGTGTAAACCTGTAAAGAAGCCAAAGGTGAATTTATTTATCAAAAATTCCTTAGCTTGAATAACGTTAATTAAACTATAAAAATAGAAAAAGTAAAAATTTGTTCTATGCTCTCTCGACCAATACGCATACCATTTATTTTTTTGGCATTATTTTAAAAAATAATAATGCGCAAAAGACAAAATTATTTAAAAATGAAAAATTTGCTATTTTTTAAATATTTTTTTTATTGGTATAAATATTTTAAGAAGCATTCGATACACAATTTAAAAGCTCTAAGGAAAAAGTCTTATAAATTTCCTACGATCACTCATTGCCGTGTTATTGCCAGTTTTATCTACTGTAAAAATTAAGTGACATTCCCGAACTTTTGAGCAGCGATATAAATCACTTTGCTAGATCGTCCGCTACTGCACAATACTGCTTTGTTAAATATTCTATTGTACATTGTAAAATCGATTCTTCTTTTGGCTGCAGACGCCTTATAGAGATAAGCAAATGTCATTAAATTGTTCGCTATATATAATCGGTGACAAGATTACAGTAAATTTGTTATGCAACTATTATTAATGCGAAGTCGGATACACCTAATCGAATCAACAGCAACTATTGTTAGTATAAATAGTGCCGGTGAAAAGTTCGCAAATTCTCGAACCAAGGCTTCAAAAACAGTCAAAAGTTGCACAATCGTAAAAAAGCAACGTCAAGATGGGCAAAGCTTGCATTTTGATTCTCGCTGCACTAGCAATTTTTGTGCAACAGTACGAATGCTCCAATTTGGAGCCTCAAGTAAGTTTACAGATTCATTCTTTCTCTCTCAGCAATAAAATAAAATAGTATATTACACATTTTTTCGTTGTGAGCCACCAGTTACTATTTAATTGAGTAATAAGAGAATTACTAACGCAAACAGAACCAACGATTACTATACTTTGTTAAATAAAATTTTCCAAAAATAATGACACTATTTATAAATTTTTCAATTAAATTTTTAGATAAAAATGGTTCGAGCTCAATTATGGTTCGTAAATCCAGAGTACGTAAGAGCCCTATGGTACAATGTCCGCAAGCACAATGAAACTTACAACGACATTGGCTTACACTGGGAGGTATTAAAAGATCTCCCTCTCAACCTTAAGGTAAATTACCAGTGTACAATCTGCCCACGAAAGATTGAATTAACTGTCGTTTAATTTACCATGGAAATCGTAGGTGAAAACTTCAATTTACGTAACAAATTCATCCTTCGGCGATGAAAAATTGCTTTTGGAGGAAGTTACTCTAATCTGCAGCGACGATGAGCACCACGATCTTTTGCCAAAGATCGTACTTGTTGATAAGTCTCGGCTTAGTGGAAAGTGCATAAAGAAGGTAATTCTTTTTTCCTTTATTTTTAGCATTTCTACAATAAGAAAATAGGAAATGATTGTGGTTTAATTTTTCAAAAATTTCTTTTTGCCATAGGGGATTTACGATATGAATGACATGGGACAGTATAGATATGAAGAACTGCTGCCAAACATCGACCAGTTAGGCAAGTACTATAGAACTGATTCCGTACTCGGTAATGAATCCGAAACTGTTCTCATAGTCTCGTTTTTCTCCAAATGGGGATACCTCAAAGATGCAGAAAGCGAGAATTAAAAGGTCGTTTTGTTATTTACATATCATTTTCGTTTTTATTTAATCTTATAAATGTACGAAATATGAAAAATAGAGGTACATACATATTAGCAAAAACTGCTTTTTGTCTTATTTCGCCTACAATTTTAACGAATTAAGTAGAGATTTGATGCAAGAGTAAATTTAAATTTTTACATTTTTAACAAAATACGTAGAAAAGACAAGTAAAAGTATAAAAAAAAAGCAAAGAAATAATTAAAATATGTTATTGAGTCAGCATTTTACAATCTAGTCTCGAATCTAGTAGTATTTTAAAATAGTTTCAAAATTTTCTAAAAATATGTTGTCAGAATCACAATTACATTTACATCTATCAAACATAGTAAATTTCAAAATTAACAAAATAATTTTTTTGATTTCACGTTCATTTTATAACAAAGTCAAGTAATAAACCTTTGGCCATAAAAAATCACTCTTTATAAATCATAAATGACTTAGTTAGAAACATATATTTAAACCTATAGTAGAATTACTAACTAAAAATGCAAGTGCATTGTAGTTCAGATCACTTCAGTTCAATCACTGCTGTTTAATTAAATATTTTTTGATGATTTCATCAGTAAACCATTGCTCAGTAAACTGCAAGTGATTTCCTTCTACCCATACAAAGTGCACTTTACCCTGTCCATGCATTTCTTTCAATCCCAGGCGATCCTGTAACCATTTATTCATAAGGACAGTCAGTAGAGAATTTAATAAAGTATTTAGTAAAGTATATAAACAAGATTGTATAATACCTCAATGTAGAGTGTCGTCTCCTCCAATACTTGAGTTTGTTCAGCTTGACCTGGTTTATAAAAACCAAACCATTCGGAAACCACTGGTTGAACCATTGTGTCATTCGCAAATAGTACAAGTACCAAATTCTTCAATTTTTTTAAATTTGTTCTGTAAGTCTTAATAAAAATAGTAAAAATTAGTATTTTTGATAGATTACTTTAAATATACTTTATTATACTTTATTTTTTTTTACCTCATTAATAACAAGTTCATTATTAATGTCAGCTAAAAATATGCTTTTCTTTTTGTACTCGTCTTCCTTGCGTGGATCATGCCAATACTCAGCTTGGACAAGCCTCTCTTGCATGTATCTAAATATTTTCATAAATATTAAATTACATAAATTCAACTACGAATTTAATTTTTTTATTAACAATTTTATTGAGCAATACTTACTTAGTGTAAGCAGCATAGTGTAATACTTTTCGTAAATTATTGCAAATAAAATGTCCTAGTGAGGCACAATTTGGAATTCCATATACTCCCTGATGTTGGCCACCAAGAGATATAAGATTTTGCATTGGTGGATTTGGACATCTTTGAGCAACTGCTCTCCTTGAAAAGAAAATTTAAAATTATAATTCCGTTATACCTTTTTTTTTTATTTAATCTTCACTTACAAAAATTGTCCTCCTTGTGAGAAACCTATGGCATTATATCCATTTGCTAGAGCTGTGTCATTTGCAAGATCTTCACACACGTGTCGTACCTGGTCATTTGCATTCATAAAGAAGCTGTTTTCAACATCCTACAAAATTTACACACAGTTTATTACACACTAGTAATTAATATTTACCAAGAATAAAATTATAATACAAACCTGTACAAGACTGTCGCCTATTTTGATGGATTTTACATAAACTCCAGGGATATTTTCTTCCAAGATTGTTTTTATCACATTTAAACTGAATGCAAAACAGCAACTATCACCTATTTAAGATAAACAATAGGAATGTGACTTAATAATTGACTCATTGTACTATCAAAAGAAAAAACTTAATGAACATTATTTCAGATGAATAATTAGTTTAGTTAATTATAAAGTTACTAATTTACTTGTTATATACCTTTTAACAATAGATTAATTTTATTTTCATGAAAGCAAATTAAATATATTATTCATAAAAATTATATCAAAATGCAGCACATGAATCGGAGTAAATTAACGAATGTAAAAGACGCTTTCACAATCAACTTGATTACACACATCAAATAATATGAGAGTAAATCAAATTATATAAAGACCGTTACTTAAGAAAGTTTCGCTAATTCTAAGATTCATTCATTTGAAAAATTCACTCACCCATGCCATGCCATAGCACAATCGGTACAGGAGGATCTGATTTCCTCGCAGTTTCACTTTTTTCGCCACGAATTAAAATGAAAGCAGCGATGAAAAATAACAAGACTCGATAAGAACCATACATGTTTACTTCGTTATACTCCGTCTATGTTCGCTGCTAAGTAATACTGCCACTATGCGTTTTGCCGCTTTCGTGATCCCCTTCGAAACTTGCAAATATTTTCGCAAAAATAGACAAATGCAACCATCTTGCGGATTTTATTAGAACGACATTTGAATTACAGACTTTATATAGGACTCGTCTTACTACTATATAGTTGTTTTCTTCTATTGGTAAAGAAGATATCTGCATATTTTAAAAAAAATTGTTTTAGAGATAAATGTAATAAATCGTGAATTTTCATCTATTTATTATACTTGGGATCAAATGAATATTACTTTTATTATGTAATTCAATAAAAAAACAACTAATGGTTAATTTTCAATGATTGCATGAAGAAAGAAAAATCAAAGTTATCAAACAATTCACTAATATATACATTTTTTTATGTACAGAATAAGTATATTCAAAATAATAAAAAGATGAATATTCAAAAACAAGATTTTTTTCGTCAAGAATATCAATGAAAATAAAAGTAGTTAAAAGAAAACTATAAGGTAAACAAAATTAATCAAAATATAAAAGATAAATTTGACAAAAATTTATTAGCAAAAATAAAAATACAAAGTTTCTTTGCGCGCTTGCAAACCGATATTGTATAAGTAGTCGAAGTTGTAATATAACCGCGCGACGTACAGAAATTCTTTGCACGTAGACACAAAACTTTTGTGCATAATCGCAAATTATTTTCGTAGCGCGATCACATTACAAGGCACTTGGAGTCGATGAAAAATTTTACATTTGAATAATTGACGCGATCCTTACATCGAATCCTAAATTAAAAAAAGAAAAAAAATGCTCTGCAGCTCGGGCGCTCTGAAGTCAACATTTAAACGAGCGCCCTTAAAACAACAGGGTACAAATGAAACACAATTTTTTTGCGCGTTGTCCGTCGAAACCTTTCGTAAAAATCACAAATTCCGCTTCCCAGAAGCGATTGCGGGAATCGAGGTGGCAATGTTATAAACTATTAATTATTCGCATAAGAAAATTTTACAAGTGCAAGTCTCGTTAAAAGACTTCAATGAAAAATTTCAATTGGTTCTGATGCCGCCCTCATTCCTTTCTATTCGATTACCTTTAACATTAATTATTGTAGTTATTACTTCGTTATCTTAATACACAAGTCTGGAAACAAAACAATTTATATATCTCGTCTATCCTAAATTGTCTACTTCATAATCTTTCTTTTTAAATCTTCTTGTGCAGTCATCACGAGAAAAAATATTAATTATTTACGTTCTACACTCGAGCACTAGAAAGTACAAGTTCGCAAATACATATAAAAAATGAATTTTTTATGCTTTCTAATTTGACTATCTAGTTGCAATGAGATTTCAAAAGAGTTTTGCACTCGCGCCGGATTTTACAGACTAGTTTTTAACACGCTTCAACGATTATTTACAACACTTCGTCTTTTTCTCACTCGAGTCTTTTGTTAATATGTAGAAATCGTTAAGATCTACTGTACTGTTAATAATGTTTTTGTGAACGGGCTAGAGGGAAAAAGGCTTTCATTCTTCGTAAATAATATTAGAAGCTCGAGAACTTAACTGTTTCTTATTTTTTTTAATTAAAAAAAAAGTCTTAACAAACGAAAGAAGCCTTTTTCCATGAAGCGATATAAGTTCAGTCTTACATTCGTTGTCCGACTGCCATTTTTTTTATTTGATAATCATTGTACAAGCGATCGCTAGACGATCGCAATAAGGAATTGTACATCGTTCGCTCGTATTAAACAGTCCATCGTTCCACCTTGAACGCTGTGGTATGAGAAAAAAATGGCAGCTTCTAATCGACGTCCACCCGAAAAAAGGCTGTTACACTGCTCGTCCGATTTGCACGGGCTCCCACCGTAATCGCGACATGATAAACAACGTCGAATTGCTTAAAAAGTCGCGCTACGGTGTTGGCTGCCGCTGTGAAATCGCAATTTTATAGCGACTCTAAAAGATGCTTTTGTCCACGCGGAATCTATCGAATTAAGTACAAAAATTGTCGAATATGAGTATTGAACACTTGTCCCCTTCCATGAGGAAAGTTTCCTAAGTCTATAACATATTTTCCATGTTTGTCAAGGTTTGTCAGTGTATCTTACAAAAAAATTACTGTCATTGCGAAAATCTCCTGCGGATCCAAAATTCTCTTTCTCTTCAACATAATCCAACTGATCATTTGTTAATTTTCAACTTTCAGCAAAGTTGATTATAACAGCTATCGCATCGTCACAGAGAAAAACAATTCTTCGGATCCATCGAAAGTAGTAAGATGCCTGTTAGAGTCTCATAAAATAAAAGGACGCGTCGCAGCCTCGGAAGATTTCGGAAGAGTGAAAGAAGAAAGACACGCGGGGGTGAGCACTTCGGACGCCCGGTCGGGTCACAAGGAGCGGCCGACCGCCAGCCACTTGTAACCAGGTCGGGGCTGCGCGGGCTCCGGGACGGCCGAAGTGGGCCTGTTTCAGATGACCCTGTGGAGCTCGCCGGAGTGGCGCCTCTGGAGCCCGCTGCGATGATGGCTCTTGCAGGCGATGCCGAAGTACTCGTTGCTAAGGTCGTTCAGCCGCTTCTCCAGCCTCAGATGGTTCAGGAAACGCTCTTTCTTCGAGCGCGACAGGTGACCCCGGCCCACGGTCAGCCGGAATATCTCCTCCTCTTCCGCGGACATCACCAGGCGCGTGCTGCCCTCCTCGTTGCTCACGTTCTCGCTGACTCGCAGCTCGGTTTCCGAGTCTGAGTCTGAAAAATTCATTTAATTTTAGTTCATACTGTTATTTAAAGGAATTCTTTTATCGTATTAAGATGCATTTATTATTAATTAACTTGAATTCATATGTTAAGATTCAGCAATTAATTTAAATTAAAATGAAAATGTACTGTAGTAAAAGAAAGGATTAAAATGTTATAATGATGTCTGATCTTTCAGCAACGATTACGATCACCACATTCTAATTAATTTTGATTAGGATGTTGTTTTTAGATGAAAAGTTTGAGAAACGTGTAACTACAATATAAAACTTTGAAATATTTTTTTAACGCTCGTATTATTTAATTAATTTTAAATAGTAAAGGAAGAAGGCAATTATAAATACATATTTTTTTTATGAAGTAAATATAAATATGGACGTTATAAAGAAAATTAAGTGAAACTTAATGTCAATGTTGAAAATTAAAACTTTCTACATCTAAGAATCATTTAATCCGAAATTACATTGAATCTTTAATCAATATCAATTTAAAAGTCATTAATTACTTTTAACGACAATCCAATTAAAAAAAAACTCCAATTCATACAACCTATTAGGCGCTCACTAAAAATAATGACAATTTGAAAAATTTGACTGCTATCCAACTAATTGAGTCGTTTGTTGGAGGCGCTTTCCCTTCTTCCGGTAAGGAACATTTATTACTTCCCGCTTAATGCATAATTCGTGAACAATAAACATCGTCGCAGTGGAAAGGGAAAAATTACCAGAATTGGAGGCCGAGTCTGACGAGCATCCGGAGGATGACGTGATGTCCCAGACCCTCATGTTTTGCCTCCTGAGCGGGCTGGGGGTTGGACTGGCGACGATGACGGAGCTCTTGCCGCCGCGGACGATAAGGGCCGCGTCGAAGCTCGAGGGCCGCGTCCTGAACCTGAGCTGCGCCGCGCGCCTGTTCCTGTTCTCTTGGTGCAGCGAGCTGCCGTAGTCTGGCGATCTACAAGGAAATTCATCATTACTTACAATCTCGTGATCTCGTGAAAAAAGAGGTCGCGTGACTAATTTCTCGATATGACCTAAAAAAAAAACTTTTTCTAGCTGATCGCGCGACTACTGATTAATCAAACAGCTCGTCACATCTGATATTCAATTCAATCCCGTCTAATGAAATATTTTTATTCCATTTAGTGATTTACGTATTTATTTGAAAATTAAAGCGATCGGGACCCGTAATTCGCTCCTAACGGAAAAAAGCGCATTTTAGTGCTTTGAAATGATCTTTTGCTTCGCAGCGAGCTCTCGAAATGTGCTGTTCTTTTGTGGAGAGCCTGAAACGTGCTAGTTTTCTCCGGCAAATTGAAACTTATCTTTTTTTCTGTAGGAACGACGAATTATAGTATCACGAAATTTATCAAACTCAACTATCTCAAAAAAAAGGAAACGCGTGAAGTTACTTATTTCGTCGCGCTTCTTTTATACTGAACGCATATAATAAAAAAAAAATACGAAGCGAGACGTAAAAGTACGAAACAAAGGCGATCTAAAATTAAAAAAGCATTAAAGATCAAAATACCGGCGTTCTAAAAAAAAGCCCGGAATGCGCTGTCATCGTTTATCCGCGCGAGCAATTCGTATCAATTACAAGAGCCGCGGTCGATCTCCCGCGTGACGCTTTACATAAACATCGAAACGAGCCGCGATTGTTGTCCACGTGAACGGTCACGTGAGCTGCCCGGTGGTCACATCAAAGCGCGCGGCGCCGAATTGCCCGCGCGCGTCATCCTTTATCCCGGCGCGAAATTAGCCCCGCGTAGGTGTGCGGTAAGAGGCGAGAGGAGATCTCGGGGAAACGGCTGCGGGATTTATTCGCCGGTGGACGTTTCACTCACCTTTTGGCCAGCGTGGGTGGCAGAGAGTTGGACTTGGCGGCGGCGAGGCGAGCGGCCGCGCGGCTCATGCGCTCCGGCGCGGCTGCGACCGAGCCCTCGGACTGCAACGCCGGCGGGTGCTGCTGCTGCGGATGCTTCTGTTGCTCCGTCGACGACTTCGACTGATTCGAGAGCTCCACCTGGACCGCGTGAGCCTTGTTGTTGCTGGAGTCTTCTATGCTTTCGATGCAACTGAAAGAACAAATTTATCATTAGTATTGATGATATAATTGATGATGATATTTTTTATATTTACTACGCACGGAGGTTCTAATTGCACATTGATGTAAAATAAAGAATAGAAATAATAAATAAATAAGTGTCAGTCAATTATAACGCGAAATACGCAAATGACACGGACCATGGCCATGATTTTTTTTTAAATAAAGAATTTCTTTAGGGAAACGAGTAAACAATATACATAATTTTCGTAAATTTTTGGATTCCTACGATGTTTGTGTCTTACAAAATGAGCAAGGGATTATTATATTTTCAAGAATTTTTGTTTTTGGAGGACTGCGCGTGAAATAACAATGGAATTGAATTGAAACAGTAATTCACATTCGAGTTTCTGAAGAGCTTGGCGTTTATATGACTTTTATATATGATCAAGTGGAACATTTTCAGCTCGTCAGTTGCAGCTCATTGAATAATGACTCTAGAGAATATTGTATTTTATAAAGCACTGCATTTAAATAAGAAATATTTTAATTGCTTTCTTTTTTTAAATTCTTTTAATTATTATCTATTGCCCTTGATCATTTTTTAAATCCAGTTTTACGTTAATACAGAAGCAATAATTAATTTTTTTCGCGATTCTTTTTTTATATTGCCCACTAGAATAATCCGAAATTGTGAAAGTTGTATGTTTGCCAAATTATTAGCACACTTTGTAAACACTTAAGAAAGCGATTAAATTCGAAAATTAAAATAAAGAAATTTTACGTTTATGATTAAATAATCCCAATATAGTTTGTTCTAAAGTTAATTTATGATTTTCAAAATAATATTTCAAATGCTAGTTTAAACACCTACTTTAACCGAACAATGGGTACAAGTTGAACCCTTTGAATAAATAAAATAAATGAAATTTTGCACACCAGCTAATTCGAAAGAAAAAAAGTAAAGCTCGACGTGGTGGAATGTACTTTCCTAAGTACGCGTACGACCGCGTAGCCTAATTAAACTCCCCCGGGCGCACCGGGCAGCGTACGAGTCTCCACTTCAAGCCACTTAAAAGCGCAGCCAAAAATTCTAGACCCAATTACTCGGCTCGCGGAGCCACTTAAATGCGGGATGAACGACAATTGCCGCGGCGAGAAAAGCGTCCCGGTGTGCGCGGCCGCGATTGGCCGACGATCCGCGTGTGAGCCGCTTGAGCCTCCACACGCCCTAACCCAATCGCCGCCACATTAATATTGAATCACGCCGGGGCGAGCTTTAAGTGCCTCCATTTATATTCCATCGAGCGCCGAACGTCCGTCTTCCCCATCATCCCCTCCTGATCGCCTTTAGGTACGAGTACTCGAATGCGCGCGGACTCCGTTTTGTTCCCTTGACCCTATGTATATATAATGTTTGCGTGCGCTCGGAGAATATTCGGTGCAATTGCCCTAGCTCGAAGTTTTGCCTTATCGATGCCATCGTCGCTCGGTTAGGGAAGGCTTGCCTTCTTTTTCCGTTCACCGCGGGATTATCGAATTTAATCTCGGAGAAGTTTGTACGCGGAATAATTTATTTTGGTCTCGCATTTCTGTGAGTCCACGATGTTTGCGCAGGTATATCGCTCAATTAGTTGAGGGATCTCCAAACCCAATTACTTAGGAGACCTCGTAACACAAACAGAATTATTTTTTGACTATGTATGCATTTAATCACGCACTTTATATTATTTCGATCACGTTGCTGAGTCAAACAATCTCGACATTTTTCCCAAGCATTTTTATTGTACACAGCACGCTAAACCAGTCAACATCGGATATGACCAACACACTCGAGTAAAACCCACCGTCCTTCCGTCAAACCAGTCTCTCCCCTTTGCCACTGCGAGTGCGGCCTATCGCTCTCGAAGAATCTCACGCGAAATCAAAACAAAAAAACAATCGCGATGAAACACGAGAGAGAGAGAGAGAAGAGTGGGAGAAAAAAGAGAGGAAAATAAAATAACGAGCGAGTCGCACAATTATGTCCGAGCGGGTGAGACGAACAAAAGGCATTTCACGGTCCGCGGGAGAGCCTCGTCGCGTCCATAGGGAGAAGTCGTCGGAGGCCGTCGCCGTAAAAGGGGAATAAAGCGACGGCCTCGAACTTTCGGACTGTAAACGTAAGGTCAGCTGACGACCTCAGGTGCGGAGTCGCCTTCCGAATGCAAAGCGCGTGTGAATTTTTCAGGGGCTGCGAGCGCCCGGGCGACGGGTCTTCTTTTTTATCCGCGGAAGGCCGCGCGGCGATGAAGCAAGCTCACTTATATTCAGGCGCTTTTGGCCTTTATCCCGATGAGCGCAAACTTTAGCGAAAATCTCCCAGGTCTTTAGTGCACTGGGTTTCTTAGGCGCATCTCGCGAGGACGGTGACTGGATTCTGATTGCTTCGCAAAGAATAATTCGTCTTTTTTCCTTCATTTGCAAGACGTACAAATAATGCAAACTGTCGTTTGTTCAAAATTTTTCGATCTTTGTATCTATTATATCGCATTCTTCAGTAGTACTGCTTCTTTAACTCTTAATGTGTACATATTCCACAAATTATCACAAATTGCACCGTGAATTTTTGAATATTATATTTTACTTTTTTTTTAAATTTTCTTAAAAATACTTCGGTTACTTTAGTTATTCATACACTCCTAGTGCGTTAATTAATGACTTTTTCCAAGTTGTTAAGTATAATAATAAACTATAATAACGTTTACGCAACATAAAATATAATTAATAACAAAAGTTATGCTACTATTTATGTCAGTTAATTGCGTAACTATTCATTGTGACAAGAATTCAAATAGAAAGATATAACTTAAGTGTACGAAACAAAAAAATATGTTCGCATAGTCATATAAGCTTCAAACCGGACTGTGATTACAGGTACATTCAACTCCCAATTCTCAGCATTCATTACAATATTTCAATATAAGTATTAACTACGTCAACGATTTATGTTCTCTCCCTAACTAAACTATTCATTACGACGTCGCACGCGCGCCGATAAAAGTAAAAAAACGATTAATTTCTCAAACGTTGATAACAAAAAAAAAACAATTTAAATAACTCAAGTGGAAAAAAGGCCGGGTCCGGATGATCCGAAAAAAGTAAACAACCCATCTGCGCGTAGCCAGCCGAGCGAAGCTTCGAGAAGAACGCCCCCACCTCCGGCACCGAGCCGGTAAAACGGCTCGTTAAGTAAAGTAAAAGGAGCGCGCCGATTGTTCTCGGGCCGTTTCGCAAAGCGCGCGCTTCTGCCCTGCGCTCCGTTTGTTTTCCCGATTAATTATTCGAGGTGCGCGCGCGGCGTTTTCCTACTTAGCGTTTCCCAACCCGCGAAGGAGGCCGCCGTTATGTAAACGCGGCCGAGGCGACGCGCGCGCCTTTTTTCCTCTCGATAAAAAAGTGAAATCGCCGCGCCGCGACGCCCGAGGAATCCCGGCGCCACGATGCGCGCGTTTTGCAACGTTCCTTGCCTTTTTCCCATCGCCGAATGCGCGACGTCGCGGCGAGGAGCCTCGCGCGCTTGCTTTATCAGCGATTTCACGGAGGTCTGGGATGAGGTCACGCGTGAACGTGTCGTGGTCTAATTATGCACGAAGCGACGTCTTAAATTTAACTTAAACACGAGTCTCGGTTGATTTAATCATGTGAGTAGATTGAGGGGGCGGGTAATTGTAGGAGCAGAGGAAGCGGATTCGACGTTTGCTCGAATGCGGTCTGAACGCGCGCTCCCTCTTTTTGAATGTCTGTAGCATAAGTTAATGTTTTTTTTTTAATACATTTTAATTTTATCTTGTATCGACCGTCAAATTAATTCTGTTGACTTGATCGATCAGTTTTAAGTTCGAAATTTAATAAACGTTTACTTGAATAACAAACTTCAGTATCTTTTAATTCGAACCTACACGAACACGTATTTCAATGAAATCATTCACGATAAAATCGTAAAATAGGTACTTGCTTCAGACTCACATTAATTTTATTCTTTCAATTTATTTCTCATTAAACTAAAAAAAAAACGTCGATTTCACCGTCTTCGACGTAAAAGAACCAACAGAGGAGATCGCACTCCGGATATCTGGATACAGCGGAGTGGGCGTACGAGCGATGAGTGAAAGTCTCAGCGTGCAACAACCTCTATGACTACACACACGAGTGGTGCATCGCCTCTCCGTCTCTCATTCCACATTATTTATTTATTTTTTTAATTTTATTTTCAGACTTTTTATCGCCTCTGTTTTTGGAGCGTTTCCGCGGCGCGGTGACGAATCCACCGTTCGCTGTGTATAAGAACGCCGCGTGGAAGCTGCGTGCCTTCTGCGGAAGGACCCGCGCCGCGTTCGACGGACTCTGGATCGAGTGAGTCATGCGCCGTGAATGTTTTTATACGCGCACCAAAGGTATAATCGAGTCGAGAAAGCACCGGATCTGCACTGCAAGCGCCGCGGTCATCGAGGGAACACCGACGCCGAGTATTGAGATGTAAACTCGGGAAATCGTACAAAATTTTGAGTGCACAATGAGAAAAATTTTTCGTAATATTTACGGTAATAAACTCACCGTAAAAAAATTGCATTTTTTTTCCGGGTCTTGGTTAGTTCGTCAAGC
Source organism: Eurytoma adleriae (assembly GCA_900480045.1). Lineage (NCBI taxonomy): Eukaryota > Metazoa > Arthropoda > Insecta > Hymenoptera > Eurytomidae > Eurytoma > Eurytoma adleriae. The sequence continues at coordinate 70,852 of UXGC01000140.1, forward strand.
TTCGTAATTTTTGCGGAGCTTTTTCTACAAAAATTAAGAAGTTTACCCACAAGCGTTCGTAGTAACTTTTCCAGTGCTCAAAATTTACAATTTGTAATGAAATATGAATATATTAGTGTCACCGGTTTCGACAAAAAAAAAAAATTAAAAAAACTGTTGCAAATCGACTTACGTTGAAAAGAGTTTCAATGTATTTCGTTACAATATTTTAAGAGTCGCTTCAAGCGGGGAAAAATATTCAAACAAAAAAAATGATTACGCATATCATCGTGACGTACTATCGCCCGGCAGTACAAGCCGAAAAGAAAATCGGTGCCATCTACATTGTATTAAAGGCAATGAGCCGTAAACTGTGACTCGCGAGAGAGTACAAAGGTGGATTAAGCGCTTTCGTAAGTGAGCTCCATGTGAGCACGAGGAAAGTGTTAAAAAAGAAATGATATTACCCTCGCGCGTGCTTATCGATGATTCAGCTAAATTTCGGTGTCTGCGACCTCGCAATTAAATGCCGACACAGACGCGTGTCGATCGACTTATCACTTTTGCGGACTCCCCGACGGTTATGCAAACTTGTTGCAGGCATTTACGGTGTTTAGGATCTTTCAGCTTTGATCACACTTCAGAAAAATATAAATAATTAAATTTGTAAAATAAAGCAATAAGAATAATTTTCTTATCACATTTTATGAGTAGATTTTTTCGTAAGCATGACTAACAATTTCTGAATAATTATAATTAGATAAATTTGCCTTAAAAAATTTCTGACTGAATTTTTCTTAATAAAAGTAATTGTATTATCATCATACATTATTTTATTTGAAGAATTCAAATACAATGGACTTGCCTTATCTTCGTGCTTGCGCACTTAAGCTGTCTTTGTATAGTAGGTGGTCTTGAACAAACAAGACTTTTAAAATAATCAGCTAATAATGTTTTATATACGTTTGTAACATTGACGACCAAACTTAAATTTAAAACTTTGATTAAACTATATCATTGTAACAAAGTGTACATGAAAATAATGTACATGAAATAATTTTCTTTCTTCTTGAATACTACCTAAGTAACAGTAAAACTATACATGTTACGAAAGATTTTTAAATAAAATATTATCATGTTTAAAAAAATTAGTTCGTGCGAGTTTCAGATAGTGCTCCAAAAGCGATATCTACAAAATCGAAATGTGCTACATTTCTCGTTCACTTAATTTACATAAAGGATCAATCTCTTGGTGACTTTTCACCTTACATTTCGAAGTACCTTTTAAAATCGTGTCAAATTCACTGTAAAATAAGCAAACGGACAATAAAGGCATGCATTTCTTCAAAGCATCAACGGAAGTAGAAACTTTCTACATCTCGCGTGGCAATCGGGGGAAAAACAGGCCGATCGAGCCGTCATTTACGTAAAAAGAGGAGTAGTAAGCGAGAAATACTCCGCGTACGTCGCAACGCCGTGTGTTTATAAACACGTAACTCGCGATAAACTCGCGCGCGCGATGATTAACCCGAGCCGCGCGCGTGAGTCAGATGCGCGCTTACAGTGCCGCGCACCGACGGAAAGCCGCGCTTTTCCCGCGCTCCTCGCGATTATAGGCCCCGACCTTCGAAGTCGCGTGGATAAAGAAAAGCTCTTATCGCCGCCGGTCGCTTGCGCAACGCCGCCGTTCGCCTGTCCGCCCGAAAATATCGCGACAAAATATCGCGCGGCGAGGAAAAAAGGAATAAAAGGGGGAACGCGTCGATCGCGCGCGGCCGAGGCGAGAGGTAACAGCCTAAAATAGCCCGGGCAAGAAGCGCGTGTCGCGAAAACGAAAGCTTCGAGCGCATAATACCCGGGCGGGGGGCCTCTTCCTCGCTGTGCATCGGGGGGACATAAAACACGACGAAAAAGGAGACGGCTCAACCTCCTGCCGCGATTCCAGCTTTTTTTGTTCATTTTGTTCGGCGATTTTTTGTTTTCATTTGAATGCCTCCCAGATGAGAAGCTAAATCGTAAATTTCGATTAGGGCTTCCAGGTACCCATTAAACTTCCATTTTGGTTTTTCAAATTATATATTCTGAACAATTAATCTGTTTTTATTGCAAACCAGCAAAAAACCTTGGTATTAAAAATGAATTTTATTTATACTTTTAAAAAAAAGTAAAGATTTAGTCAGAAGTTTTACCAAAGTCTCTAAAATTTTCAAGAAACAAAAATAAGTTACTCTTTTAACATTTACATTACTCCGTTATTTTTTAACCGCGAAAATTGCGTAAAGAAAATCGCGTTACTTGAATTTTGTAATGCTTCAGCTTGAGAAATCGATGATACCCCGTTTTCCTCGGTCGTACACAGAGCGAAAAACGATTAGAGATAACCTACGTTTTAATTGCTCGGAATATCGGCAAACCTATAGTCGAGGTTGTTACAGCGACACCCGGAGAGGGAAAATTTTCAAATAAAGAGTCTCCCGACCGATAAAAAAAGAGACGAAAACGACACGTGCGTGATAGGAGTTCATTCGCACTTGCCCGCTGACTGAGAAAGAATCAAAGTACCAGCACCTTCGGTGACCTTCTCGGGCCGTTCGGTCATTGGTCAGATTTAATTTCGCGCTTTTTTTCGCTTTATTCCCGCGTAATTACGTCCGCCCGTAATCACGATTAGAGCAAATTTACGTTTTTTTTTAAATATAACAGACGGTTGTGATTGCGTGTGGTGGGAAAAAAGGATGCAACACGTTTTCCTAGAAATTTACTTTGTCATCACGAGCAATCATTTTGCAATCAATAATATTATTTTATCGAGTGTACGTGTTGAATTTGTTACATAATTAAGGAAGTGTTAAACGTTGCAATTGTGTTTTTGAAGCATTACATAAATTATATATAGGTCATAATTTTTATCATTTTGCACTCATTATGATAATAATTGGATTTGCTAAATTCTTTTTCTATGATGTGCTTGTGTAAATAGTTTTTTAATATGTACTTTATGTATTCAATTTGAAATTTACCGAGGTATTTTTAACTGTACATAACTAACACCGCAAATGTTTGATTCCACAATTAACGAGTTCAATTAACGTTCGTTCCGCAATTAGTTTGTACAAAAATAAAAAGTGAAATACGTTCAATTGTTAATTTTATTTATAATTTTGTTGAGTCAGCTTTTTTTCGTCTTTATAAATAATACAATAATAACGAATACGGCATCATGTGCAAGGAATGAAAATTGATTTGCGAAAAAAAGTGCACGTGACCTCAGACGCACGCACTGACGTGCGAGTGGTGTGGTCGTGTGGTGCAAGGATAAATGAAGAAAGCGATGTAAACCGAAGGAACAAAGATAACGACATTAAAGGTGCATGAACGAAAAAACGCGACGACCTTTGTTTCATCAATGCTAAATGGAGGAGCTAACCACATTACTATTTCCCAATAAAAATCGATTTATTATTTTCGCTTTTTCTGGTATAAAAGAACCAGCCAATTTAACGAAATATAGAAATGTTGTTAAAGTCAAATCTACATTTCTGCACTTAGATTTTCCAAGAATATTTTTCAGAGTTCGCGGAGAATAATAATAATACTTTTTAATTCTTGTTAATGAGTGCACCAATCAAACGTTCCGGAGATATAAGCTCATTAAATTTTTTTCACTTCTAACGCAGATTACAATGCAACGCGTCAATCTCTGAATGAATTTTTTCAAGGTTATCGAATTATTATACTATAAAAGTTTTCGAAAATCTCCCACGGTGATAAAAGTTTGTTTTCCACTAGCCAAGACGAAACAAACATTTCATTGAGAAAAAGAGATTTAAAAATAGCAGCGGAGGAACGCCTCCGCAGGTTTTTCCGTGCGGCCGTCTTAATCTTATCGGCGGGCGCACTAATCGGAATTCCCTCGATTGCTTTTCCTGGTCAATCCGCGATTATGTATTAATGAATGACCGGCGAATTTAATTTCGGCCCGCAATTGCTTTTCTTACCGCGCGGGCCGTGATTCCATCGCGATTCGATCAACAAGCGCCGATGACCGCGGCGCGCGAGGAAAATTTTTCACGCGGCGACGGGCCGGGCGCACCGCGCGTGATTAACGACGCGCTAACAAACACCAAAATTGCAAAATCGCTCAAATGAAAATAAACCCAGCGCGATTGAGTGTGGGTATAACGGCGTACGTGACATCCTGAACGTTTTTAAAAGATTCAAAAAATTAACGAGCAATTTCATCGCGTAATACATATAGTGGAAAAAGCGCAGTATTGATCATTTGCAACTGAAGAAATACTGAACAAATTTATAGCGGTTTTGAAATATGATAAAAATTACTATAAATTACAATTTTTATTATAAAAATTATGCTATAGCTATGTTAAATATTACTTTTCCCAAGAATTATGGTAACATTTTTTACGTATCGAGTATGGCTTCTATTTAAAATAATTTACAGTAAATTATCATATTTATTGTTATCAGTATAGATGCAGGCAATGTGCAATTAAGTTTTAATTTTTTAAAATTTCGATATTTACGCGACAGGGTTTGTTCGGATCTCAAAATGTTATCGCCTCTGATAATTGAGCTAAAATATAAAATAATCTCATGCTTAATTTTAAAGTAAGTTTATCTTAATGAGTATAAATTTTTTAAAAGTGATAATGTACCACTGCTTCGTCGTTATCAATATCTTCGAATGAAGGTAAAAAAAACTTGCTTTCCAGTTCTGAAAATCATCGAAGTGAAACCTCGGAACTCGAAATTTCACCTCGTAACAAATTCCTTACGTAAATTTGCATTTTTCTCGTGCAAGATCCGCAATCGGGGCAAAATAAAAAACACAAAACCCGCCGAGCAAAATCGCGGTCGTGCCGCAGAAAATCGCGGGAAATTCAAATTGCGTCCCCCGGACTTCCGGCTCCGATTATAGCGTTCGTTTGTCTGCACGCGCGCGCGCCGCCGCTTGCGTGACAGCCGGATATGCGCGCGCTGCTTGTTATTACTGCGACTGGAGAATCGCTTGAATTTTCGCGGCACATGCCTGCCTAATTGATACTTGTAACACCAAGGCCCAATTGTCTCTTATTTTCCAATATAAAAATTATAGGCGAGAGAGCACCGGTCACTGGCATTTTTCTAATTACCTCGGCCTTGAATTTGTCCGCGTTTCGCTCTCGTAGTTTTTTTTTTAACGTTGCCGGAGCCGTCAAATCAAGCAGAAAATATTATGGAGCGATAGCCTTTTTTTGCACTAACAAATTGTGTAATGGACTTTTAATACACCTAGCAGGTGCAAAAATAAGTTGGACGATAATTAAAGCGCTTCGAAAATATTTTCATGCTTGACGAGGTATAAAATGAAAAACAAACTCGACCATTTTAGCATCCCGTTTATTTATACAAAAAATTAGCAAACTGAAAGAGTCCTGTTTCTCGCATATTTCTTTTTGCGGAATGCCCCAAAAATAAAAACTACATATCTCCAGTCTCATAAAAAAAAGAAAAAGATTAAAAGCGACTAAAAAACGTGATTCGTCATTTAGAAAAAACGTCCGTCACGAGAGAAATCATACTGGCGCGTCTCTTTCCTGGCGCCAAGTATAAAAAAAAAACAAGAAAGCAGCGATAGCGAGGAAAGAGAAATAGAGCGGCTCAGGCATTCCAGAAGTTGAACGCGAGACGAGCGATTGGGATAAGCGTCTGCGTACACGATGAATTGACGCCCGCACTTGGGAGAGTGACGCTCGACAGGTCATAAGCTAATCCATGCCCTGGCCCCGAGATTCCTTACATTCCGCGCGCAGGTATCGGGCATATTCCTTTCTCTCTCGGCTTTTCTATCGGCGCTGCACCATAAGCAAGGCCACTCTGTACTTATGCACGATTTTATGCAGTTCGACAAGGTATTAGCGACTTTTCCTTCGAACTCGTGCTAAGAATTTTTGAAGTATTTCAGCGTTTTGAAACGCGACTAAAGCTGTATCATTAGGTAGTTTATGATACGAGAAAACACCTTTGAAGTAGTAACATTAATATTAAAATTTATTTTAATCATATTTATGTGAGTTTTTAAACTTTTTATTAAATTGTGCAATGATCAACTGCATATATTTGTTTTTATATTGCTTAATGATTTAAATGTTTTATAATTTTGTTCCAAAAATTTATTTTGATAACACTAAATAAGATGTCGATGCATCACCTACATTTTCCATTTTAAAATACCTGCATATTTTTCATCTAATATGTTATTTACAAAAATAACGCTCCACTTTTTTACAGTTCAATTCTTATCTAAGAAATAATAATTTAGAATATTTTTGTTGCACTTGAGATAAGAAAATGTTTAATCGTATGTATTAATTGCTCCGTTCTATTCCCAACAGCAAACTTCAGACTCATTAAAATGAAAATCTTGTTTGCGTAGGATCCTAATGACTTATACGGATTTTCAAACGCAATTAAAAAAACAATTCTCAAGTTTCACATTACCCGTCCTATTTTTTGCTTACGCGGATTGCGAAAATATCTCATTTTGCTTCTCTTGCATTTGCGTCAAAATTACAGTAGAAAAACTCCGCTGGCACTACTTGCGATATAATTGCACAGCGGTACGTAAGTACATGTGCACGCGACCCAAATTGTCCAGATTTACATTTTTCCGATACACCCCTTTAGCTGCACAAGCCATACTTGTTTTCCAACCTCGCAAAAAGATGTACCGAGTCAGTGTTGATCGGTCGAAAAGCCCCTCCCACTCCAGCGGCCAACTTTCACGATTTTTCGCCACAGCCCACATTGGGCGCCGAGTGCACGAGCACCCGTACCTGTACCCACTATAACGCTACGAAAACTTTCTCGAGCGTGGCTCGCTGCTCGCTCACCTGTATCTCGGGTCGAGGAGCGTCTGGCAGATCCAGGCGAGCCTGACGGCCACCGGCGCGAGCTTCGACGAGATGATCCCCATGATGCCTGCAGCCTCCGCATCCGCCTCCTCCGGCACTCTCTCACCTCGTGGTTCACTTATTTTCGCTTCTCTCGCTGGCCTCGACGACGAAAAAAAGCACTCGCGTCGCTTGTGGTTAGGTATATACGTGTGTACACTTCGGTCGTTCGCGCAGCGTGCACGCAAATGTCCGCGTCGGCGGGAGAGCGGCCGCGTTCTGCCTTCTGCCGTACCCGATGCGCGCACACCGGCGAGCGTCCCTCCCCCGTGAGTCAGCGAGCCGCGGCTCCCCCTCTTCTCGCTGCCTCGGGAAAAGAGAGACGAAACGACGGGGGGAGAGAGAGAAGGGGAGAGGCGCGCGCGCGCGACCACGTGGAGAAGGAGCGGTGCGCGCGAGTGCAGGCGCACTCGGAGACGCGTCGGATGCCAGCGGCGAGAAAGGCCGATGTGACGCTTTGGAAATTCAGCGTTGGAGGTCTATGTAGCGGCGATTGTGCGTGATCGACTGAAATAGAATCGGTTATAATATATAAGTATATGCTTCTTATTTTTATAATCAAAGTTTCTTTTTTATGATAATTGCTGTGTTGCGCTGCAAATTGTAGTGAAATATAATTTTAATTTGATTATATCCTTTGAAGTAATTAGTATTACATGCTGAATTTTAATTTCTTTTTTATTTTAATTAGTACGCATGAATATTGGGTTTGAAATTTAAAAAGAAACATTATAAGAGATCTATTTTTGCAGGAAAGGTATCTTTAATTGTACGTCTATAGGATTTAGGATTTTATGTTCATGTTTTGAATTTGTTATAAATTTAATATCAAAATTAAATCACCAAATTAAATTTATCAAATTGTATATCAATTTATAAGAAAATGCTTATATATAGTCATGAAAACGGATTAAAATTAAACGAAATGATGTACTTAAATAGTAGAAATAAAAAAAATTATGAACTAATAAAAAATTTTTATTATAATTAATTATTATATAACTAATTTTATGCAAACAATTCATTGGTTTCTTGACATGACAATTCCGGAATTTCCGTACTTGATTAAAAATAAAATTCACAAAACAAATTATATATTCACAAAATAAGTAAACCTCAAGCGATAAAATTATTCATACTAATAATATTTTATAATAAACATCCGTGATGTAAAATAAAAATGCGAAATCGTTATGTTTTAATGGACTTAAATCGAGAAAAACAAAAAAATCTATTTTAAATCTTTTCATAAATGGCTCGAATTAAAGGAGAATAAAAATCTGCACACATGCAGTTGAAAAGATTCGTCACAATATGCTTCTATGAAAATTGATAGATACCTAATTGAAGCCGCCTCTCGAAGCAGGACGCACAATCCTTCGATTATAAGTGCTTAGTTGAATAGACAAGCGGAAATTTTTCTGCAAACTCTTTCAATGCCGTGATTGTGCACTGTGATTTCACGGTGTACGACCTTTAAAAAATCAGATATAATATCGAGAAAATTTAATTAACCGCTCCGGAAGTTATTAATTTATCATTGAATAATTAGTAATATATCAAAGTTTACGACCGCAAGAGCAAGATACCATTTTTTATTTTTACACGACAGTATATCCGAGTTTTGTAATAAATTTTTGCGCGAATAAAAGAAAAAAATTAAGTGGCTCGGAAGTGTTCGTTAAAAGCCGCGAAAGCTGCTCATTAAGAGGAGATCGAGTTTTGCGCTTTCCGCTTAAAAATCAATTGTGAAGGGAAAGTAAGAGCCGAGCAAGCTGGAATTTCGTATCGAGAATAAGCGGGTAAGATGAAAGTAAATATCATTGCGGTTTTCGAGTTGAATGCATTGGAGAACGCGCAACCTCCTTTACTCGCAAGCCGTGGCTTCGAATTTCTAACAGTTGAATTATTTTTTTAGTTTCTTTTAAGTAATCGAATATTATAATAAATCATTTTAATGAAAACATTTTTTCATAACTTACTTATATTTTTAAATGGAATTCTGTGCCTTGTAACCTCAATATATAATGTATCAAAATTCATTACAACTTTTACGAACTTCAAAATATCATATTGAAACGATTTTATACTTCAAAATATCATATTGAAACAATTTTATGAATACTCTGACAAATAAAATGTATATTTATGTAAAATACTGTAAAACCAACATAAAAAAGTAGTACAAAAAAATTATACGCTCGCACTCGGATATGATTTGCATATGTACTGGATAACCTCTTTAAAAACTTTTTTGAGAAAGGCTCTATATATAAATAACTAGAATATTTCGTCAAAAGAAGTCAACAGACCGGCTACGTGCGTCGCTCAATTTTTTCGTGTTTACATATTTTCATCCGTCCGCTCGCAGGTGCGAATGACGCCATTAGCACCGTATCGGGACGAGTATAATGGATTATGTGTCAGGTGTAGGATTCAAGGCACCTCCTTGTTTATTATCCGCCGCAGATCGCCTTATTACGTTTCACGCTTGCCGGCTCCCGTGCTTTATGTCCCTCTCTTTCTCTTTCTACCGCGAGAAAAAAAAATTTCAGAATAACGAGCCTTTTTTCCTCGCACAATTCACGGTTGCTCGCAGTCGCGCCTTTTCAGGCGCGCCGATTACCGATCGTTAGAGGAACACCGGGACATTGAATTATTTTTCATTAATTTTCTGGGTTGGTCTCCGCTCCGCATTTTTGGTTATACTTATTAGGAGCGAAGCTTAGTAATACGAACGAGCGGAAATTCTCGTCGATCCGATCGGCGAAAACATCGGGGCGATAAATCGCGCGCGCGAATCGCCAGTAAACTTATTCGTCGCTTTTGAAGACTTTTTTAATTACTGTCCGTGGAGAAACAATAATACGCGGGCGTTTGCGCGGCCGAGAATAGCCGAATGTTTTGAAATTATTTATAAAATTTCGCGGGTGAAAAAGACTCGGCGGAGCGAATCGTCAACGCGCTGCCGGTAAAAATACGCCGGGCATTTATTTAAACAGTTTATTTTACAATCCACGCGCAGCCTTTTATCATCTTCGATCGGGTTTCTTCAGAAGCTGATTGCGTTTGTTTTCGTCCCGACCAAATTTTCCAGACTCCTATGAGCGAATGACAAGAAAGTCCAAGATCGGTGTTTATTTTAAGATACAAATTACGTAAACAGGCGCGCAATTTATTGAACAATAATTTAATTCGCATGACAAACTGCGCCGCGCGCGGTCAGTCTACGAATATAGCCGCGTGAATCAGCCGCTCGGCGATAAAGAATCGACGCGCGGCATCTGCATCCAGCGATAAAATTGATTTTTCTCGTTAATCATTAAAGTTTGTAAAGCAACGGCGAGTTTCGAAGCGCGGGCGCGAAAAAAAACACGGCGCGTCTATAAGCGGGTGATACGCCGCGGCGCGCCGATCGACCTTCGCAATTTGGTACTTGTTTTTTCTTCTCTGTCTGTCACGCGAGTTCGAATTGCGTTCTTTTCTCATCTCAGCGGTGCGTTTTTTCCGTCTCGCTACGCACCAAAGATCCGCGCCGCTCCGTCGCGATAAGATGGGGATCTGCATAATAACTGTTGCTGAAGGTACGGAATGTCCGCCTGTTGCGTTTGTTTAATGTATGCACTACGCCTACTTGCGTAGCGGAAATGAATTGAGGTTTTTAAACTGCATTTTCGCGGGTGAAATTGTTTAAAGATGAAAGAATCTTCAGGCTGCAACACGATCAAATACTGTTGCATTCTTTTATTTACAAAAGATTATTATAATGAAATTTTATTTCTACGAAGGCAAAGATTTATTTGTTTAAATTTGATCATAGATTATGGAGTATAAGTGTTAACGATAATGATCACATAGCATCCTTTCGTTAATCTACATCGTCATGTGAAAAATGGTTTGTCGGTTTACAATAGTAGTTCTAAAATAATTACACGATTCTTTTATAATTCATAAACATCATCTTATTACCCTAATGCACAATAAACACATTCCAAAATTAAATTTGTCTGTGTACTTAGTTTCTTGACGTAATCCATTAAGATATTTTCGTTTTACTTAAATTTCTACAAAAACAAAAGCAATTACGTTTTAATAAATTAAAAACCGGAAATTTAAATACAATCAAACATGTTAATTTAAGTAAAATACCAACTTTATCCTTTATTGATATTCGCTAAAATTCAAATTTGAAGCTAAAATTATTAACAAAGTCGTTGATAATATGTTACGCCTACATAATCACTCAATTTCTTCGACACACAGTATCAATTGCTAGTATTCGCTGAGTGGAAATCCGATGAATACATCCCATGACGCACAGTATTTGTTCAATGGAACATTAAAATCCCGAAAACGTTAAGACAAGTGTAAGAAATAAAATAAAAATAAAAAATTGATAAGAAGCCGCGTACACGTGCACCGGGGGGCGCAGCTGCGTTTGGTGCGAGTGCCCGCGTGCGCCAGGCCGGAAAATCTCGTTTCCGCGCTCGCATTGTCCGCTGCCGAGTGCTCGATTACACTATGCATTGGGAGGGGGGTATACATACGAGACGAGCGCAGCGTACAGCTGCAGCACAAAGACGCGCTCGGAATTCACGGGGCTTGATTCTCGTATATATGATTCTCCATCCAACGGTGACATAACGCACGATGCTTTAGAGCCACTCCGGCGTTTCGGGATTGTACAGCCGGCGTGGTTGAGGCCGTTTTTAGACCGGCTATAGGATATTCTTGTCCGCTTTGCTTCTTTGACTCTATGAAACGCTATGTCGATCGAATCAAAGTGACCATTGAATATTCAATGCAAAATCTACTCGTGTTGCCTGTATATCTGCAACTGCAATTTAAGTGTCTTGCGACATTAATATTTAACGAATGTTTGAATTAAGACTTTTGCGCAATATTTAATTTAAATTTTAAAAAAACAATAAAAAATTGAAAATATGAAGGGTGATTAAAAATTGAGTGGATAGATTTACGAATTAGGTACTGCGTTCTATATCCTTGTCCTTATTTATAAAAAGAAAAGAAAATTTTTCCTTACCCTAACGCGAAACTTCCATCACTTTGTGAAAATAACTAGGTAACTAAATATATTTGCTTAAATTATGGAGGGAAAAGACTGGGTTTAGGACCAATCGGCAAACGCATAAGTATAAGGTCTTTCTGCTCGCAATTGCGATCGTCTGTACCAGCACTTACAGTAATTTTTCTTTTTTTGTAGCAGAGAAGGCCGAGCTGCAATCTGGTCAAGGAGGGCTTTCTCATCCTTGCCGGGCGAAAAATCGGATCGGCCTATAGCCTTTCGCACGAGGCGCATCGACCGAAATAGCGAGCCGCCTCATAATGAACAATAACAAAGGAACAATATTTATCTCCGCCTCTAATTATATACCGGCCGAAAAAAAATGATGTAACGCACGCGAGCCGTTCGTTTAGCAACGACGCGCCGAGATGCAAAATAGATCCGTCGGCTGCGAAAGAAAAAAGAAGCGAAGCAGAGCCGCGGCGATTCTCGCAGCGAACAATCGCCGGCGAGGCAGCGCGATGATTCATCGGGACAATTAGCGTCTCTCATCCGCGGCGGAATTTTTCATCGAGGCAATTATGATAATCGGCCGGGCGTTATCGATCCTCGCGACGTCGCCTCCATCCACCAAGGAGTTTTTGTCAATTCTTCATCTCGCCTCCCTCTCGAGTTTTTCCGCTTATACATTCTCGAAGCGGATAAACCCACATTGCGCAATGGCTTATTGGCAAAATCATGCGTTGAGGAAGCGCAGCCTCTTTTATTTTGTACGCACCGTCGCGAGTGTCTTGAAAAGCCCGGTATCACACGGATAATTTGTTTACTAAATAAATATATTATTAATTTTTCTCATTTCTTTTTGGAAAAATTGTTACGTGCTCAGAAATATTTGAATGAAGTGACTGTCTGGTGAAAATTACTCACAACTTCCTGCTCTTATTACGTTTATTGGAGCTTTTAAGTGCGTGATGCATTTCCTAACTGTTAAATTTTAATTCAATCCTTAGAATCTTGCGATTAGAACTTGTGTTACATATAATAGCGTTCCTTGTACTATATACCCACACCTACTTTATGCATTATTTCTGTTCATATATTATAATTTTTCAACGCGCGCTGAGTAAAATAATTTTTAATCAACAGACTTCTTGATCCCAAGATTACTATAACTACAGAGTAAATTTTAGCAGAATATTATCCATGTGATTTTCGCGAAGATGCTTATAATTGCTAATGATTATCGGCCGATTTGCATGTTACATAAACGCGCCGATCCTGCTAAATCGGCTAGCAGTTAAACAAAGACTCTTATAACTATCAATCGTTCGACTATACTCAGTTATCTTCGACCGTTTAATTTATTAATAGCCCACCGTTGGGTATTTCATCTTCCACCTGTCGGTCTCTCGTTGCGTAATTTCGACTCCGCAGCAACGCAGCGGGAGAAAAGAGGCGAACAATCGTCCTTGGTAAGGTCAGCGAGCAAACGTATCTTTCGACAATGGGAGAAATTCCAGAGGGAGAGAAAAGAGAAAGAGAGAAGGCGGCGGCCGGCCAGGTGTATTTTTGTGCTTGCGCAGCCTCTCAAAAGGTGTCCCGCTGCCAATTGGACCAGCGCAGACTATTTTCAAGCAGCTCCGCGCGCCCGGTTTCCTCGTCCCGGATGCCGCGCGCACTCGCACTTAATCGCGAAAGCTCGAGGCTTTGTACCGCTCGTACAATCGCTAAAGAAACGAAATCCCCCTCGCTCCGCCGATACGCTTAGCTCATCCTAACGATGCGCATTGTGTCCGTGGAGACACGATTGTAACAATGAAATTACAAACTAGGTAATACGAAGATAAGCGCAGTGACGAGGCAATCGATGACACGCGAGTCGCAAGGTTCGCTAAGGCTTATCTCCGTGTACTCGAAAGCCAAAATATTAAAAGGGTAAACGCGGATTGTGTGATGCGAGTACACCTAGCTGCTGAGACAATGGAGAGAGAGAGAGAGAGAGAGAAAAGTGAATCGATAGTTCGCGCAAACACTCCTGACGTCCAATCTGAAGTTTTTAGCGCGCCTCTGCCGCTGCCTCTAGCAAACAATTGATCAGCGCCCATTAACGCGAGTATTGCACGATTTTTCTTCATTGTTGCCTTATCAATTGCCCTCCGCCAAAGACGTTCGTATAAAAAAGCACGAGTCCGATCGAAGAACACCGCGCGCTTTGATAAGCCGCTGCGTTTGAAAATAACGAAGTTGTTTTCAAACGGTTTGAAAGTTTTAATCTGATCTTTATGTTTTTATTTAGGAAAATCAATAACCGATTGATTGGCTAAGCTAAGTGTATTTCGGTGAAAAAGTAAACATAGGAAGAAGCTCGTGTCAAGTGGATAAAAAGGAATTCAACGAAGTTACACGTGAACATTCAAGCGTTCGATTGCTGCACAAAAGATCGCTTTATATTTTTCATTGGTTTATTTAACGAATCCATTTTAATTCCTAATATTGGCAAGAAAGCAAACTATTTAAATTTCGTTTATCTAAAAATTTCTCAACTTTTGAAAAAAATTACTAATTCATGAGATAATCATTACACAAGAATGTCGATATCAGCAAGGTAAATTATGCACCGCTGACAGAGTAATTTTTTTACCGACACGTAATGACAATTTTTGCTCACCTATTTTTTTCCGATTAGATTAGCGAAGACACTTCATCTTTTCAAACGCAATTAGCAAAGAAACAACTGCTTCAAAAACATTTTTTTTTCCATCGTTAGGACAATAAATCAACTACGCCTCTAAAGATATCAAGTTCACGGATAGCGGAACTCGATGCACGCCTTACATAAACCACCTTCTCGGCTTTGCGTAACAGCCGAAACCAGCTCCGCGGAAATAGACTCGGTGTCGGACGCAGCGCAAAAACGATTTTACGTAAAATAATTCTGGTGTGCGAGATGGGGCCGATCGCACGAGGCCGCGGGGAATGATGTGCGAACGACGAGATAAGTGGAGCAGGGTGCGCGACGTTCTGGTCGTATTTCTCGTTTCAATTTTTTTAAATGAGTGAAAGATACAGACTCTATATAAGTAATGCATTATTTAAAAATATCGTTTAAGAAAATGAGAATATTCTTACGTCGTCAAAAAGAATTTAATTGAGAAATGAATAGGTTCCTTTATTTTCAAAGATGTAAATTAGTTCTTTGAAGAGGAAAATCTTTAACTTTAGTTCAGCATCTATGAGTACAGCGAATACAATAGGTTCTTTATTAAAAGCTAGAGTCGCCGCGGTCAAATTTCTAAAGTGCGTGGGACAGTTCAAGGTAATCGTTCTTAGCGTTTCTCGCATCTTACTATAAAATGCTTTCAATAATCATAAAAAACCTCCGAGAATGCAACAGTCTCTATCTTTCTGAATGCAAAGAAATTATGCAGTTATTCCACGGTATTGATTTAAATCTATTTTAAATTTCACGCTCATAATCGTTAATGAATGTATTTACGTACGTACATATATTTGTTATTGGCGTGAATCGATCGCCTTTTAACAGCACACACAAAGGCAGTCCTCCCTCGAGTGACCGACACACTACTTTATTTATTTTTTTTTTTTTCGGAGGGTCCAAACGTGTTTTCTCACGAGACCTGCGCTTAATGACATTGCACTCGGTGTTTGCTCGAGCGGATTTAGATGGGATCCACACGATTGCGCGTAATAGTTTCTTATCTGAGCCTCTATTATTATTATTATTGCGCAACTGATTTTTCGTTAAGCGCAAAATCGTTATCTGATGGCTTATGTAATTTAGCGCGGCGAGAGTTGACAATGAGGAAACACTCTTTTTAAGTGTACTTTGCGCTAAGTAGAAAATCAAATGCGGGGGGTATTTCGAAGGCGTCGATGGTTCTCAAGCTGAAATGGCCGGTGTATTTTCTTTTTCATCCCTCATAGTTATTTTTACGCACAGGAAACATTTTATTGCGTATAATTTTTATTTTATTTTATCTTAATTTCCTTAACTCACGAGTATTTAAGTCAAGGAAAATAACTATCACTACATTCGTTGGTAATGCGACAAACATTTGAGTCATAGAAGAATCAATACATTATATAAAAAATATTTACACAGTATCATTACTTGAAATATTCAATATTGCTATATTTCTATGATTTGAAAATGAAATTGTAATGAACTATTAGCAATCCAGACAAAAATCGCATTCTAAAGTAGATAAACTACATCGTGACAAGGATTCCGAAGGTCTTTAACAATTTTATTCAATATACACAGTCGAACTGAACACTATATGGAAATCCCAGGGTATTGTCCGATGAATCAGGCGCAAATCATACGTACAGGTACTAAAGAAAATGTCATCCCGCAGATAGCGTATATAATAAGTACGTGTGAATGATTTACTTATTGTCGCGAAATACGCTCCATTACAATAAAGTGAGTCAGCCTATTTGTCGCTTTAACATACATATGTATATTACAAATGTGCGTTAAAGGCTTCGACCAATGACGTGACATCGCCTTTTCCTCTTACCTCCGGCCTCGGCCTCCCGAATCTAGCGCGAATTCGCGATTTATGGAAATACAGGAACTGGTCGCGCTCGACGGTGTATTTTTAACGATCTTGTGCTCACTTTACGTAGACTGTGAATCGATCGTCGACGAAAATTCGTATTCGATGCGAAACACCGTGTTTGAATTGAGGCAATCGCGAATGACGCAATGTTTATTTTAATGTTTAATTTATTTGTCAAATGACTATATAGTTTGAGGTGGCGATATTTCCCTGATCTAAGGGAAATTCTTGTATCCTTGGCTTACGTTATCTGATAAGTACTTTATTACTAACAGATGATCTACATTTACGTTGATTGCTTCTTCCTTGATTACCTCTTACTCACAATTTCCCTTGAAAATTATCGAAAAGGTTTATCTTGATTAGCTGCGGTCATTAATGCGCTCGCATAGTTCTCAAGACATTTTCTGAAAACAATGTTTTTTTCTTTGATTTATACGTTTTGCTCACAAAATAAAACCTATATTGATAATCATTTAAAAGGATTTATATATTTTTTTTAACAAATATTGATTCGTTGTACTTTACTTATTTTCGAAATATTCAGTTTTGACTAATGTTCGGAAATTTAAGTAGACGATATTAAAAAAGACGACCACATAAAAAAATAAAGTTAACTTAACTATCCAAAAACAATAGCATTGTAAAATTATTTCTTCTATTAAAGAAAGAGAAAATATCACTAACAGGTTCAATACATAAATACCAACATTTTTCCTAAAGTGCTTTTGTACGTGATACACACATACCTTCATATTCCTGACGAAATAATAGAAATTTGGTATACATATTGTATAATAAGAAAATTCTTAAAGCACTTTGTACAAAATTAAAGCGGCACCCGCAAACAGACAATTCCTCGTGAACGGGGGTGCGCGTGGAAATGCCGTCCGAAAACGAGAGTATCGACAGTAGCAAAGTGGTTTCTCTCTCAATCAAAAGAAGTTCCGCGAGCGTCTCGGCGAGTGTGAGCGACCTCGCGTGAAAGCGATCCCGCAGACGGCGGCAGCTTCATTTGCCTCGCCGCCGCCACACCCAGATTGCGCGACTCATGCATTATGAACGACGCGCCGGTGGCTCCCGGTGCGCCTGCACTAGGATGCCCCGTCACGCTGCAGATCGCCGCTGCAGCTTTCTCGAGGCTCGACTTTTAGCCACGACCCGACGGGTCGGAGCTGCTGACGGGAAAATTTTTCTTTAGCGGTCAGTACGGGATTGTGAAATGCGATACAGAAACGTCTGATTGATTAAAATTTTAGGTATATTTTGAATGGTTTCATTTCTATATGAATTTTGATTTAGCTTTTTAGGTGGTCGGTTAGTTTTAGCGAGTTAGTTTTTCTTTTACACACATTGCGATATTTTTGCAGCGTTAGAATTTATCGTATTATTTTTCGTTCTTCTTAAAGAAAGCTTAAGAATTTTTGAGTGAGAAATGAATTTTTTGAAGTTGGATCATCTTAACTGCGCTGTAGCGGATTGTTGCTTCGGATATTTAACAGAAGACCGAAGTGAAAAAGATTTCGACATTTATTTTTCTCGATATAAACAACTGAGGCAGCTTTGAATTTGTTCAACAAACATTTCGCAACAGCAAATAATAACATTTTTTATATCCTTTATATCAAAAGTGACTCACTATTTAAATATAGCAATATTTAATTGTTGTTGATAATTTTTCTAATTATGTAATCAAAGGAAAACAGCAAGTATTACGATACTCATTTTACTTTTTACACCTATACGTTTAAATATTAACAAAATAATTTTAATTTCCGTTTTATTTCATTTTTGAATCGTTATGTATTGAATTTTAACTTTTAATATTACAAACAAATTGTAACCACCCTTTTTAATTAAAAAAATTCAATCTTTTATTTCTTTAACAAAAATGCACACTTTAATTACAATTAATTTACTTTTTTTCGATAGCTAAGAGATTCTTTCATTAAATAAAAAACACGATTTCAACAAACATCAGACGGTACAAAAATACACACTTTCATTAGGCTTTCTCAAGCGCACGAGCACACTCGTATTCTACAGTTCTAGCGATTCAACAAAACTCTGCCTTGCCCGCAGCCCGCTAAGTAGGCAATCCACCGACCACCCGATGGCCAACGCAAGCTGCAACTCCCACCCACGCATCTCTCGTCCGATAAAACAGTCCAGAATCCCGATGTCCACTCGAGAGCAGTGCTCCACAGTGACTTAGACGACGGCGCGTCATCCGTGAGCGCAGGCGCGTAGTTGCCTCTCACGCTCACATACACAGAAAATAGTATACGTGGGTGCGGGCGTACAGGCGGTGCAGGATGAACGAGGGGCCAGTGTCGTGCATCCCAGCGGCGGGCAAGATGTCGAAGGCCAAGCGGCACCTCGACGAGGTGCGCGATGTCCCGAACGCTGAGCTGGATCTTGCCGACAAGGGCGTCGCCAGCTTCGAGGAGCTGCCCGGCATCGGTGAGCAAGCAGTGCGACTTTTTTTTCGCCGTCTTCCTTTTTTCGCGCGGAGACACGACCAGTTCTGCGCCGCACCAAATTAGGCATCTTGACTCGCGCGCCGCTCTGACCGTGTTGGTGTGTGCGTGTGCGCGCAGAGAAAATCCGGAACTTATGTCAGCGCTTGTTGTGACAGACCGACTTTTTCCGCTGCTTGTTATGGCTTTTACTCGAGCTGAAAAATGAAATGAATTGTTAATAAAAATCATTTTGATGAGAAAGAGATTCTTATATTATAGTTGATATTCAATGTTTTTTCGAGTTTTTTTTATAGTTTTTCAACTTAACAAATTTTCAAAAGAACATATTAGTGCAACATATAGTCTTTTATTATTTTATTTATTTTATTTAACATAAATTGATTAATTTATGTTAAAGAAAATAAATAAAATAATAAAAATTATCAATATAGCTAAAATGATAAGAACATATATCTAATTTTGTTTGTGCATCATGACATAAAATCATCCAAAATGTAAAAATACATTAATAAATGTATTTTATTTCAAGTCAATGTTAAATAATTAATTAATAAGGATTTTGTATTCTTTTTAGTTAATATGTTGAACATCACGAGGATCACTCTAAGTCATAATAAAATCACAGGTAATTAAATAAGAAGTTAAATAAGAAATTATGTGAAGAGTATAAGATTCTTCCTATATTTTCTTATTACATTTATATACATTGATATCTCAAAAAATGGAGAACGAATTTTAAAAAAATATTATTTCAGCCGTGCCACCTGGTCTAGCCAATTTAATCAACCTAGAAATTCTAAACTTGTTCAACAACCACATTACCGAATTGCCGGTCTCGCTATCACAAATGCCAAAGTTGAGGATATTAAATCTCGGGTATGTAAAATTCATTAACATATTTCTTGTTAAGTAATTAAAAATACAGTTTCAATTTTGAATGTACACTTTTAGGATGAACCGACTCAACATGCTTCCCCGTGGTTTTGGAGCATTTCCAGTTCTCGAGGTTTTAGACCTCACGTACAATAACCTCAGTGAAAAAAATTTACCGGGCAATTTCTTCATGATGGGTAAACTTCAACACTTTTCTTATATTCAATGACTGATCTTAAAGGTAACGTCGAAATAACGAATGATTATAAAATTAATTACAGAAACTTTGAGGGCATTATATTTGGCCGACAACGACTTTGAATATTTGCCCAGGGAAATCGGACATTTGAAGAATCTACAAATCGTGAGTCTTTTTTATTTAGTTTGTAATTTTAGTGTAATAAATTTATTAAATTCACATGTGAATTTTGTAGCTTGTCTTAAGGGAAAACGATCTGATCGAATTGCCCAAAGAAATCGGAGAACTTAGTCGGCTTCGCGAACTTCACATTCAAGGAAACCGTCTTACAGTTTTACCTCCAGAAATAGGTATTATTTTTAATAAATTATAATTTTCACACATTGGGAATATTCGAATAACATAAAAAGCAAGTAATACACGGTGTTAGTAAAAAAGTTTTTACACCGTTACACCATCACAAAAATCATAAACGAAGAAAAAAATATTCGTTTGGAAGTGAATTCATTATTCTATGGTTGATATTTAATCTGCTCTAAACCATTCGAACATTCTCAGTTTAGTTTTATTTTGATTACTAAAGAATCCTTTACCAAAAATGATACAAATGCTTATAATTCTGACTGATTCACAAAGTAACTTTATTAAGTTACTTAATAATTTGACATAATTTATTAATCACCAACATTTTTAGGAAACTTGGATTTAGTTAGTAATAAAGCCGTCTTCCGAATGGAGTTCAATCCTTGGGTTACTCCAATCGGCGATCAGCTTCAAGTTGGCATTTCCCACGTTATGGATTACATTCGTTCAGAAACTTATAAGTAGTGAGTATACCCTACAAATCGAATTATCTTAATTTTTTCTGAAATTTATTTCAATCATTAATTTGACTTAAATCTCCACCAGCGTTTACAACAGACATCAGGCAGCCAAGGGACCACCACCCCCGATCGAGAACGACAAGAGCAAGAAGCTGTCGCGTGCTCGCTAGTCAAGAAAACTTTTATTTTCCTTTGCTCAATCGAAGTAACAATGGCTAATACTTTTACACTGCCAGATTCCGAAAGGATTCCCTAAGCCTTCCGAAAAGATTATGCATAGTCATGTCTTTTAAAATGCTTGCACTAATTTTTTATCAGCCGCATGTTTATGGATAATCTTTTATTTACGTTTTAAATTCGACTCAAGAACTTAAATGGTGCCTTAAAGTATTTCACGTATTTATATTTATAAAGCCGTAAATTTACAGAGTTACAAATGTAACGTCATGAATTTTTATAACGTTAGGATAAAGTAGATATCGTATACGTTGAATTTTTTATATGTGTATTCAAATCTAGAATGTGATTCCATGTCTTAACTTCCAAATCTCTAGATGTTAGACTTTTAACGACGTGCCTAATGAAACATTTTAACTGAAATAATTATAAATATTTATATTATTTTTCAAAAACATAAAATGAAATTAAATAACAATTTTTAATGTTTACAAAAATAAATATTTTATTCAATCTAAATCAGGCTAAATTACATGTGTACTTACATTTTCTCTCAGTACATCGTAATATTCTTATAACCTATTTTTATTAATGTACAATTGACTTAATTTCATTTCTTTAGTCAAGATTTTCAAAAATTTCTTTCTTGAATTTATAAATTTAGTAATATGTATAAAAAATAAAGTTCTAGTTTTCAAAAAATTCAAGTTTATAAAACAAAAAGAAAAAACGAAGTATAGAATAAAAGTCATACCTAAATATTCTCAATAGTCTACTTTTATGTTACAAATTTGTTAATATTTTTCTTCACCGTCAAATTCATCTTCAGAGTATTCACATTCTTCTATCAACTTGGTTAGTTCATTGTCATGCTCTATCGATTCATCTTCTGATAAATGAGGTTCACCTTCCATAAACTTAGCAAATCTGTAATTTTATTTCTTTATTTAATTTTTTTTCTTTAATTTAAATATAATATACCTATAGAGTCTGTAATTATATTTCAATTAAAAATTTTTTTATTTAACATTACGTACCTTATAGGATCCTTGAGTTTTAAAACTGTCCTCCACGGATTGCAGTCAGGACTATGGCAATATTCCTTGAGACTGCTTAAAGCCTTTCTAGTTTCTATCACTCCCTCTTTTCGATACTCATCGTCAGTGAGTAGACGCTGTCGATCCGGAAAAATGCGTTTCCTAACGCATTTGATTAAAATGCAAATTCACTTTTCGCAATTTTTATATTAAAAATAATTATGGTACTTAAAACAAATTATGCAACAAACTCTCGCAAATCAGGTGTAATCGGGACAAACGAAATAAAAATAGCAACGAAAGAATAAAATCACTGTAACAATGTAAATAGATAAATAGTGCCAGGCATAAAACTTACCAATACTTGCGCCCTTTGTGAAAGAAGACAATTGGAAAATTATAACATACAATTGTCACAAAGCTAAGTGCCACTGATGCCTCACGAAAATAGCTGCTATGGTACACTAATACTAATCCTATAATCTAAAATTATTTCATTTTACATTAGCAATAATTTTAAAATCCTATATTTTATAGTAGTGTGTTCTTACTTGCAATATCCATTGTATAATTGTTTTTGTTCTCGTATTAGTAACTGGACCAAATCGATAACAAATAATAAAACTAATCAAGGCAGTTACAAGTATGTAGCATATCACATAATCTCGATATTGTAGAGCTATCAGTTGTGCATTTTCCCATAGTAATTGAGCTACATAAAAACTCATAGTATAACCAGTTGCTACCATTAGATACATGAACTTGCCCTACAATAATAAATTTATAATTTGTAAGTGAAATTCTATTGTAAATAATTTAGAAAGGTATATAGATTCAAATGTTAGTAAATTTTTTGAATGTTTGTTCAGTCATTTGAATACAACTGTCAAATTTTTTATAAGAAATTTAAAGTTTAAACTTACCCTTGGCAGTAGTTTTCCAAGTAAATATATTAAAATAAGAATTGACAATGAAACTCCTAGAGTAACTCCACTTATATAATAAAACAAGGTATTTCGACTCAGTTTATGAGCAAACCAGAAGAGAAATATACCCACAGCCATCATTGTTACTTTCCATGCATCTACCGCTGTTGAAAAAATTTATCATTATCTTAAACATCATCAAATTAAAACAGCTAATTTTATATAAGTATATTATGTCTTACTATTTTGTGTCATAATTATTTTGTATTGAAATTGATTATTTTTGGAACTCATGTACACCCCAATGCAACTATCTTCAAAAGGATTAATCCGAAATTGCTTGCTCTTCTTTGAAGTGAGCAGACTAAACCTCCAGTACTTTTGGTTTTCCTCATGTTTTTCCACCACTTCATGAGGCGACGTTCCTTCATAAAGTTCATAAGTCTCTAAATTAGTTTTCAAATTAATCTGAAATAAAAATTTTCTTAGATTAATTTTGTATTAAACTTATGAAATTTTAATTTCTTATAAGTAAGTTATAATTACAATAACAGTCTTCCAAAGATTTATAATATACTTTGACTTAGCATTGTGACAGAATATTCGTAGTCCAGGTTTATCGTTATCTATCCAATCACCTGGCTCCATAAAATGAACTAGAACAAAGAAAAATTAAAATAATTACTACAATGTATGTAAGTCATGCATTTATAATAATTTATAATAAATGTTAAAAAAAATTACATAAATACAGAATGCGCAAGATAAGAGGTACACATAAAGCCTAGAAGTGATGTCATAACCTGTACCCTCTTCATTTAAACTATTACATTTGTATAATTCTTCGTGTTTTACTAAGTAAATAATAATAAAAATATACATAAAAGTCGATTGTACTACTGTTATAGTAAACAAATTAAAGATTAAACTAAAAAAACCGGCTTGCGCAGTTATAGGTTATATCTTACCGGCCTCACGATTTTCCCATGTTAGGACAGCCTCGCAGGTGGCGAGGATGGCGAATAGCGTCGCGAAAATCGCGAAGACGCTGTTCAACGTCCTCATCTTCTCTCCAGTACCTCAACAACCTCGCGACCGAATTTCATTCGGAGCAGAGTTGGGGACTCGCGGCTACCTATGCGGCCTGCGACTGCGATTACCGTCTACCTGCGACATGCACATGCAATAAGGTATCCGCATTTTTTTTCCGGATTTCACAAAACGCGCGGGAATTTCTTAGAAGTTCATCAGAACACTGCAGATGGCGCGAATGGTACCGTGCGGTACGCACGAATTTTTTTCAAATTCACTTTTTTTATCTTTTGCTTTTTTAATCTATTGCGTTTACGTAGTGTTTTGCATAAATATATGATTCTTTCGATTTAATGTTTACAATTATCGTTAAATTATTATTCGTTAGTTATGAGTGTCTGCACAGCTGCACTTATGTGTAGTATAATAATCGAAGTGACGTTTCATATGAATAATGATTTTCAAAACTGATAAAAAATAAAGTAGTTTACTTTAATTTCTGACTTCTTCATAATTTGCATAGGATTAATATGAAAATAGGACAAATGAATTTTATATAATAAAAAAATTTTCTCTTTTATTTATCGCAGTGCAAAAATATTCATTAAACTTAATACGTTATACAATTCGAATATGATTAATGGTAATTTATCTGTACAATTGTCTGTTATTCACAATCTAACGCCTTAAGTGTAGTATTACATATTGCCTATATTTGCAGATATGTATATATAATAACTCGATGGAATGTATAAAAAAAGATCGGCACGCAGAGCCGACAGGTTTCCAGCAAGAAATATAGGCGCCTACACATACTCGTTTCTCCGGAAGTCCAATAACGACTCCGCGAACGAATATCATAATCTCGACGCGCAAAAAGCGTCAAATCTGCTTAAGAGTACTCCTTCCTGATGGCCTTGGCGATGGTGGAGAGCTGCATGTTGCTGGTGCCCTCGTAGATGGTACCGATCTTGGCATCGCGGAAGAACTTCTCCTGCGGGTAGTCGGTGGTGAAGCCGACGCCGCCCATGAAGTCGACGCACTTGGAGGTCACCCTCTGGGCGATCTCGGACGCGTAGTATTTGGCCATCGCAGCCTCCTTCATCACGTCCTGCTTGGCGTCCACCAGACGCGCCGCGTTATATACCAACAGCCTCGCGCACTCCACCTCGGTTACCGCCTGGAAATATCAATCGTTATAATATAGACTTTCACTTACGGCAATTCACTCTCAAGTAAATAATATTTTTACCCTGGTAGAAAATTAACCATAAGTATCTGCACAAAATACAATTTTGTATATAAGTGCTTCCCTTCCGGAGCGTTAAAATTTCAAATCAATTATTAAAAAAAAAGAAAATTAGTAACCTGCGCGATCTGGTGCTGCATAGACTGGAACTCGAAGATCTGCTTGCCGAACTGCTTCCTCTCCAAAGTATAAGGTATCGTTGCGTCAAGCGCGCCCTGGGCGATGCCGAGCATCTGTGCGCCGATGCCGACGCGTCCCTCGTTCAGGAAACCCGCGGCGTACTTGTAGCCCTTGCCGAACTCGCCGAGGATGTTGGCCTCGGGCACCCGGACGTTCTCGAAGTGCACCATGCAGGTGCCCGACGCCTTGATGCCGAGCTTGTCCTCGGGCTTGGCGACCGTCAGTCCCGGCGTGTCGCGGTCCACGAAGAAGGTGGTGATGCCCCGGTAGCCCTTCGACGGGTCGGCGTTCGCGAACACCAGGAAGACACCGGCGATGTCCGAGTTCGAGATCCACATTTTCGAGCCGTTCAGCACGTAGTCCGAGCCGTCCCTCTTCGCCACGGTCTTCAGGGAGAACGCGTCCGAGCCGGACCCCGGCTCCGTCAGGCAGAAGCTGCCCGCGTACTCGCCGGCGAGTTTTGGCAGGTACTTCTGCTTCTGTTCCTCGCTTCCTACCTGCAATTATTTTTAAGGTTTATTTTGTATTTTACCAAATTTAAAAAAAAAACTATATTGCACTTTTACCAATGGCAAATTTGTAAGAATATTTAAATTGACTACTGTAATTGTTAATATAAATTTTTTCCGTGAGTAAGGCCACTTCATACACAAAGACATAAAAATTTACAAAAAATAAATTAGTAACCATTTCATTATTTTTATATTCCTTTAGTATCATGAGATTTCATAAGGCCGAGATTTATCAGACGATTAAAAAAAAGATAAAACATCAGCACGCAATTACCTTCTTAATCAGCGAGTTGACGAGGGTATTGTGAATGTCGACGAGCGCGCCGACGGACGCGTCGACCTTCGACAGCTCCTCGACGGACAAGATCGTCGTGAGGAAGTTGCTGCCGGTGCCGCCGTAATCGACCGGCACCTCCAGGCCCATGAGCCCGTTCTCGAAGAGCTTCTTCAGGAGGCCGCTGTCGATCTTGCCCTCCTTCTCCATTTTGCGCACCACCGGGAGGATCTCCTCCTTGGCCAGCTTGGCCACCGTCTCCTTCATGATCTGCTCGTCCTCCGTCAGGAAGGTCAACGGCTGGTGGGCCTGGCTCAGCGCACCCGTCGAGTGCAACTCCCGGGCGGAGCTGCCGAGGACGCGCCTCGGCAAGGCGCGTGCGAGCGTTCGCATTGAGTTCATTTTCGAGGGATTTTCTGGTACGCCTGGATCAGACAATTTTTATTTTTTAGTTTTTTTTATGTACCTCGTATATACGTAAAGAATTTCGATTTGAAATTTCAGTTTCAATAAAAGCGAGATTGTTTATAACGTTTGGTAATTGAAATTTAGGGGACAGAATTTTTAGTCGTGCTATTTAGTTTTTATTTTATTCGTGTTATAAGAAATGAGGGTTTAACAGATGGGAAATGAAAATGGTTTACTGCTTCACTTGTAAAGATATATATAAAGTTTGTGAGCGGTAGGGCTCATTGTTCCCTGCAATTGACATCCTTCCTACCTGGGTCATCACCAAAAATGGTTCTTGCGAAGAAGTAAGTTATATTTCACGTAGGATAAGCTCGTCCATGGTATATTCGTACCTCTCTTTGAAAAAGGAAGTTCGAAAAGAGGATTGGTACGTGACCCAGGTAAAAGTACCCCCGAACCGTACGTCCCCTAGCTTATTTGTTGGAGGGGATTGAGGGGTCATGTTCGGTGCGCGGCGTCTTAGGCCCGCCGGGGTCTCTTCAGGTAAATAAAGTCCCGAACTTTTCCGGCTTTTCTTTCAACACCCTGCTTTGTGATCTATTTTAACACTATTCAATTTTTTTTATTTGTAAACTACCTATTTAGTCCAAGATTTTATAAGCAAGATTCACGCATTTTGATACGCATATGTACTTTGGAATCTTTAATTTGACCTAGCACTTTTAAAAACATTTATACTTATGTAAAAAATCAAGTTTTTATGTTTTCTAATCAAGCACTACTTCAATACGCAAGCTTTCAGTAAAACGTCACTAACAGCAATTAATAAAGTATAATCGCTGCGTCAGGCAACAGCCTAATCTCTTCCTCTTTCTCCAGTAACCGAGATAAGACAGCGGGGGGATCGGCAAATCTCGAACTGAAGATCCACCGCAGTCTTTCAATTATCAGCAAAAAAATCGATCATTACGCTACACATCTGCCTCGCGAACTTAGCTGATATTTCCAGCTGTTCGAGTTTACCGAATAACGTCAGTAGCCGTTAATTATAGAATAAGCTGTGATTAGCATTCGATTGGGACACGCGGAATATCATAGACAAATAAGGCTGTACGAAGACGCGATATGTTTTTCGCACTTGGGGGGCTTGATCGATCGGCTAATCCTATTATACCAATTTCTTATCTTATCTGTTTTTCTTTTAATTATTCGACAGGCGTTTTCCTTTTGTTTATACAAAGTTTTTGACTGCCTGCTTTTTGGATAAAGTTGTGGGGCGATCGACTATAGTGTGCCTTAGAATGATAAAAGCAAGTGTTAGTGTCCGGATTAACTAGTTTATCAATCATCTTTATTATCGTGCCCTGCAATGTATTTAGTAAATAATATCAAAGTTTTACTAAATTTTTTTATTAATTAGTATACAAATTTATAAAAAAAAACACTTAAGAGTCTTTAAAACTGTTGTAACTTTAAAGAAGAAGTTTGTTTTTTATTTTATTCCAGTTACATCATTATAAATAATTGATCAGCTTAGAAATGTAT
Source organism: Eurytoma adleriae (assembly GCA_900480045.1). Lineage (NCBI taxonomy): Eukaryota > Metazoa > Arthropoda > Insecta > Hymenoptera > Eurytomidae > Eurytoma > Eurytoma adleriae. The sequence continues at coordinate 99,118 of UXGC01000140.1, forward strand.
AAAGATGTTATATTTGTAAAATAATTATATACAATCATACATAGTTATAGTAATTGGAAAAATTGAAGCAGCATAAAGTACTTGCGAATTATATCATTAAATTTATCAAACTCTTATTGTTAATACACAATACAAGTTTGCATTATTTGAAGGACTATATATGGGTGGAAATATAGAAAATTCCTTTTCTCTTATCTAAGAGTTATCTAATATTCTACTTAAGGTGTAGTTGTAAACACAATTAAACTAAAAATTTCAATATGTTATCCTCTTATTATAGATATGTATATTATTATATTACTTTATTGTAGCGAAATTTAAGTAATAATGCGAATTTAAGTAATACGCGATATATTCAAATGTTAGGAATATCATATAATGCTAATCAAGTATCCACAAGTTCCGTATAGCATTTTCGATGTTACGTAATAATTACTATGTACTCTTCCGTATAATTAATTAAAGGACAGTATTCCATTATAAACACTTCGTAAAGTGTTTAGACATTTTTTCAGTTAAAAAAAATATTCTCAAAAAACTCTAAGCGTCTATGATAAATAAGCACTTGCAACATAGTAACGTATCCATATCTACGCATAACGTAAGTAATTCTATAGTTTGCCGATAGCCACATGCTTCTTATATTTTATTTTTCATGATAATTCTACTAATCGTTACTCCTTTTATGGTAATCACACACTTACACAATGAGAATAACCCATTTACATACTTTCTTTTTTCAAAAAAATAAAAAAAAAATTCAATCACCAAACTTGACTAGCAAAAATTTTCACAAAAAAGGTAAAAGTAAAAAACTTACGAGGTTAGCACTAATTAGCATATTGAAAATATCTTTGAAGAGAACTCGCGAAAATAGGGCCAGCGCGCGATCGCAACAAATTCGCCGTTATTCCCCCCAGAGTAGCATGTCGCAAAGGGGACGCGATAAAGAATAAAAAAAAACTAATATTGAAACGTGGAAATTTGCTTACCTTGCGGGTGATATTGCGGGAGGACGGTATGCGCGCGCGCACGCTCACGGCTCGACTGATGCGCGGAGGCCGGGCCGATCGCGAGTTGTGGTCGTGGCCCCCGCCGATCTCCCTCGAACCGCGAGTAGCCGCCAAGGCCGATTTTCGCCGTGCCGCACGCGCCCCGATCGCGAGCTTCTCTTCGCCTTTTCGGAGAGGAGCGATATAGCCACCTCGTACTTTATCTCTTCTACGGCTACTTTGTTTGTGCTGGAATCGAAGGATTTTATTTCTTTCGTATGAGGTGAATGCATAGTATTTTCTCTTTGAGAGATAGATATTTTTGTTTACAGACCTGCAGGTACTTTATAAAATTATATTCAAGCATGCGTTCATTCAGGAGTAAATTTTCCATTGTTGCGCATAATTCATTATTCATTTTATTCATCTTGGCAGAATAAGTCTATAATTTATTTCGTAAAATCTTCTTCAACTGTATAAAATTATCTTTTTTTATAAACTATAAATTGAATTTTTTTTCTGTTGCGAAAATTTGTACATTCATAATGAATATAAGTTGTTGTGAATGCATATACTAGTCGTAAATCGCGAATTCCGATTGGTGTTACACGTGTGCAAATTGATAAATGTTGCTAGCATAAATAATCATAGTTGTTGGTCGTACGACGTACTTATGAAGATCAACGTTATCTCAAAAATTACATTTATTAATGATAACCGAGCTATGCTCATGCGAAAAGATAATATTCATTTTACTTTATCTTCTTAGATACTTATAATTATTACTTAACAAATTAGGGGTTTTTTAATCTTTGGAGATTAAAAAGAACATCAAATTCACGCAATTTAAAGAATCAGAATATTCCGGAAATTTTTTTTAATGTATTAAAAACATTTTTGTTGGAATATAATGAGACTGAAAAGGTCGATTACAATTTTTCTTATAAAAATTTTAGAGGATTGGCGCCATCAAAATAAAGATACTCGATTATCCTGTGTAAATTTGCACAAAATATTTATATTTTTTATAACTTAATAGTAAAGGCAAATGACAAAAGATTAATCCAAAATTCACGGCAATTAATGCAAGAAGTTCAGGGTCTAATAGACACGCCTCTCAGTTATTCTGCGCTCGACTCTGGTCGAATGGAATACGAATAAATTTCCACGATGCCAAACAAGAAAAAGAAAAACACAATTTCTGAGTTCCCATTACGCCGATTTGGACTCGTTTAGCTCGTTAAAGGCTATACTTTTTTGCTTTTGTACCCGCTCGAAGTGTCGCCAATTCTAATCGGCCACATCGACGTATGAAAAATCTGTACATTGAAAATATCTGGTCATATAAAAGAAAAGCGACAGAAATAAATAAATTTTAAGTGATTGACAAAAATAAAATATTACTCGATTACTGTATTCTCTAATAAAAATATTGAAAATAAATAAAAGAAACAAACTCCATGGGCGAGGTAATTTAATGAATATGCGATAAACCAGTTTTGAAGGCTTTTATGGTATTCGAGCGGGTTGGTGATCAACCAAATTTTTTCAATCTACTCCCGTCTGCAATTCGTCTGCCGTATATTTTTTACAAGCTTTTGCATAACTCGAATGATCTTTTTTAATAGATCAGTTGCCAAGCTAAAAATTAATTAATATGCAATACTTTTAATCGATCGAATTAATGAAGATGGTTTATAACAGTATAACAAAGAAATTAAACATTTATTAACGGTATCAAGAATTCAAACCACCATCATTATGTTCAACCCGTTTCCCTAAATAAAAATGAAAAATATCACATACTCTCAACTGCAAAATAGTAGATCGCAAAAAATGTAGGAAAATATCGTTCGGAATGTTTCACCACCGCGAGAAGCCAAGTCAAGTCCTGACGGATGGTCTCTGGACTCGCTTTCGCCAAACAAGTCAAGCCTGTTTCGTTCGCACCTCTTATACTATTAAGTATCGAAAACAAAAATTCGCGGGAGGCTTCACGTGCGAACAAACACTTGCAGTAATCCTGAGAGTCACGGTCTACTTTGTGGTATCGCTTGTTTGCAACGTGCAATAATCTCTGTTTTCGATGATCTCGGAGTAACAAATATTTTTGCGCTAATGCATCAATGTTTTTTACTAAGGATACTTTTAACGATAAGAAATTTCTATTTAAGAATTCGATCTCTTTATTTATTTGTTAATAGCTACTATTTTTTTTTCAATTATGAAAATTATCCATGGCTGTAAATGTTTATGAATTAAATATACTAATTTTTTCAATGTATGTATAAACATTTACATAAAAGTATCGATTTCTTTTCTAATGATAATCAACAAATGTATCACGTTGTTATTAAATTCCCCTGAAAACCTGTAATTAGCATAAATAAGTAACATAATTCGCTATAAAAATAACACATCTGTGTGAGCTTATAACAAAATATAAAGTTTCGTTAAGATAACTAATTACCCTTAATTTTTGCCATATTTGTTTCGAGATACATTTTATCGGTCAAGAAAACCAATGATAAACAATGCGTATTATTGACGAGAAAGCGGTAAGATATATGTACATTAAGTGACGTAAATACATTGCTTGATAATACTAATCATTCAGATGTAGCAATAAAATTTTAACTTATCGATTTGACAATTGTAGTTAAGGTATATCTATATTAACATGATAATTCAAAGAAATTGTGTGTATCATACAGTTTCATTTGTTTGAATTACTTTTTATTATTCATTTGCAAAATGCTCTTTGGGTATACTGTATTGCAAAATTTATTTTATGTATTATTATTTTGGTTTCGTCAGATATGAATGTAAATAGTTATGGTAGTTATTTGTCATCGTCATTTATTGTATTTTTATTTGTTACATTTATGTCATCGTTATATCTATTTTAGTTATTTTTCATCGTTACGACGACTGACGATTTCGAACAAGTAACTCACAAACAAATGTTAAAAAACAGTCTCAGTATGAGAAAATAGCAAAATATAAAGTTTTACAATTATTCATTTTATGATCAAATTGTTACAGCTCTTTGATAGTAACAGCTATGTTTACATTTCTGCGTTAAACTGCCCATTCGTTCGTGCTCAACGTCTTTATAGGGCTATTGTCCATTTGTTATTAAAAACACCTTACTTTGTTGAGTAAAAACGGATCTTTACACATGTTTTGAATTAAACACATTTAAAATTATAATTGAAATGTATTTTTAATTAACTTTAGTTACTAAAACAATTTTAAATTTATATGTAAATTCAGATGTATAATTTTAATGAAGATTGAATTAGGTTTTAGTAAAAAGGTAAACCGAAATACAAAATACAAACTTTTATTTGATAAGTAGTAATTCAGTTGTAAGTACATTATACTTCTTTAAAACTTGCACACAATTTTTCTTTCTTTAAATCTTACTAGATAGTTAAGATCAGATGACAAAAGTCGAAATAATAATGATGCAGCAGAATTACACATATTTAAAAACAGAATAATTGAAATCAGATCTTTAAGTTGCTCTAAAAAGTTTTAATCTATAATGCAATTCTCTGAAGCAAGTGGAGTCTTAATAGATATACATATCATAACATTTTCATTTATATTTACAATCAGTTAATGTTATTTAACTTAAAGTAAATAATTGTGAAACTTCTGCATTTACTTTATTCACGTAATCATGAATTTACATACTTGCTCTGGAATGTGTCACTGATTTTAGTGTCATTGGCATATTAAAATCTACATTAATATTATTTCTATACAGATATTTAAACTCTCAATATTTTAATAGAGAAACTTTATTACAGTGTTGAATATAAAAATAGAATGAAACTGTTTAAAAAAACTATTTGCAAAATTTAAGTTATTGTGATTATTTAAGGAAAAATAAAAAGAACTTCGTAGGAAACTAAACAATAAATAAATGAAGTTGTCAAAAAAGCACTTAGTGCTACTTTTCTTCACACCACTCATTCTCTTTACGGACTTGATCTTCTTCCATTTGTGTAAAATCATTTTTTATGTTGAATGTTTTGCGTATCTCTTCAGGAGTTTTACCTTTAATCATATTAGCAACTGTCTTGCATGTAACATCCAGCAAGCCTTTGATATCGAGGTAATTAGCTGCCAATATCAGCTCGAAAAGTGTTCCTTGGTCAACCTGCAAGTAAAACATTTTTAAATTAATATTAAAAAACATGGCTTCATTATTTTTTTTTCACAATACTTGATTTGCAATCACAATTTAGAAATTAAATAAAATGTAGCAAATATGTACCTTCAAGAACTCCATATCCCAGTCACTAATATCGTCAGTTCTTTTCTCTGGATTTTCTTCATCTGGTAATGGAGCATCGTCCTTGTGGTGGTTAGCCCATTCAAGCACTTTTTTCAGAACCGACCCATTGACATTGGGTAGAGGTATAGGTTCTTCTTCTTCATCCTCGGGCATGCCAAGGTCTTCCAACATAGTTTTGATTGTGATAGAGCATTGCGCTACCTTGACATCAACATCAAAGACGGTTTCGTCACAGCTCTTCAGTTTGATATTCGGCATCTGCAAATTAACACAACATTAACCTCATGAACTCTGATTAACAATGCTGTACACTAGTCATATAAGACCCAATCTAGCATTCATTAATGTTAATCAATTATTTATAATTTTCAATTTTCATGCGAATTAAATTTAGGTAATTTTCTTACTACTGGATAAAAGAAGTTATCTAATAAATTAAATCAATAACAATAAAAAATTTAAAACGCGAGTCATGAAAAACAATACTTTTGAAATGACCTTGAGTTTTAGTAAACACTCTATACAAAGGACAAAAGTAGTCAATTTCAATTTCCACCAACGGTATTTCTCATGAATAAAAAAACTTGGACAAGCGTCTTTAGCATCAAGAAAAGATCAAGCGATGGCTTCCTGAGAAATCCTAACCTAACCCGACACTCGTTTTTATTGGACTGTCTTAAAAATGACTTAACCGTTTATCAATGCACAATCGTCTTCGCGATAATAGAAAAAAAATTCCGAAAACCCGACAGCTCATACACAAATAACTGAGTACGATCTAGCGAAACTGTCAATTTCTCTAACACCGCAAACAATCGCGCCGTTGGCGTCGGAGGAGGAAAACAACATACCGACCACGATCAGCTTACAGCTATGAGCTAGGACAGATTTATCAACAAAAAGTGAGCGTAGATATATATTTCGATTTTAGATAATCTGAACTTTTGCTTATTACCTTGTCTGAGATTTTTCTTTGAGGACGGAACGAAACAACAATTTCTCAAATTGAGAAACTCGAATGGAGAATTTTCAGGTGCTCGCACTGACGACTGACCCGCAAGGATTGACTGGCTCGAGTGAGCGCTTGCTCGACCTTTTATGCGACTCTCACTGACCCACGCTGAGGCGGTGCGACACTAGCGTCCCTAGCGGCGATGCTGCGCATACAGATACAGTACATACATTCATTAATGTATTCATACCTAAGCAAAAGCGACATCTGCAAATCTACATGCGGTCAGTCCATAAGAACTATACTAAGCGGCATTACTTGTAGACTGAAGCAGGTAGCTGCGCGCCAGCTGTGCACCCCTCCCCTCGCGGCACAAATACAATTTTCCCCTCCTCGGAGCCAGAAATAAGGAAGCCCATTTTCCCCATACAACTGCCCAAGTAACTACGGTTCGTTTACCATTAGCCCAGGCGAAACACAGGTAACATTTGGAAATGCCACGTCTTCAGAGAATTGAAATGCAAATTTATGTCCACGACTATACTAAGATAGAATTATTTGAACAGATGTAAACCAGTGAAGTTAATGTAAAATATAACATTTAATTGTTTTTTATGTTTTATTATTACAGCTGAGGTCTTAAAAACATAATATTTTTAAATTTTTCCATCATAATTATTCTGATAGTTATATAAAAATATTTCTTTTACGTTTCTTACATAAATAAAAAGATATTTTTACACAGATACGATGTGTAATATCTAAAAATAATATGAGTTTGATTCACTTTTCTCTATTAGTAATAATTATGTTTATTTTATATTTTTCACTCATGCAGTTTTGTATATAATAGGAAATTCATTTCTATAAGTTGTAATTTTTATGAAACCCTAATATATTTTTAATTCTTCACAAATGTGTCTTATACGTATAATATATATTTCCATATATAAATTGTGATTTATTAACTCTAAATATCAAAGTTAGCTTTTTGATTAATTTTTTAAAATCAATTTCATTTAATTCATTTTTTTGTTTCGTTACTTTCTGTCGTTTTTGAGGGTATCGCAAAATATACATTTGTTGATGGACACCTCATATACAATACATTAACATTTTACAATAACATTTCAAAATTTAGAGACAAATTAGAACCCAGGTAAACGGCGGGAATTGTGGGTGGGGAAAAACCCGGCTTATCCCTAAAACCGTCTGGATGCTGCTATATACCTAGCCGTGCGGCGCGAGAGCTATTTAAGTAAATTCACGTCCGTAAATCGCATTTTGATATTTATGAAAGCTGTCTCAAATTAGGGGTCCATCTCTATTAAAAATAAGTTACAGCTAACTCGAGTGTCCCCGATCTTAGCAGTACATTAGCAGAATCTAATGGATTTTTAAAATGCTATACTTGACAGACTCAATAGTAAAGTTTTATTAAACTGATTTAAAAGAAAACGAAGCGAAGTGGCTTTTTCTTTGCTGCATATTATCATACACTTTTTCCGAATTTGCATTTTTTTTTATTTATTTCTTAGTTTCGTATGCACGTGCAGGTGTTGCTTTAATAATCAGCAACTCAGATCTCATGCCTTTTATAGTACATATTTTTCTATATCTCTCAAAATAACTTGTAGGAATAGAAAAGAGTTTTCGCCTCGGGTATTTAGAGAATTCCAAAATGAAGTAATAACTGAACATGATTTAGGCATTTTATATTTGTTCCATTTTTTTAAGCTTAAAGTCGAAAAAAAATTTAATTCATTTGACCGAATATACTGGTTAAGAACGAAAAATATTCCCTAAATGGTTTCAGAAGTTGCATAGAACAGACTCCCGTCAAAATGCATCTTCGTAGCTTATTTTTGCAAAATTATAATAGATTTTTTCGAAAAGGATATACCACAGAGTTCTTTTGAATTATTTTTTTGTTTAAATTTCGCTTACATTTTAATTACTAATAACACATGTACAGATACTGATTTTATTTTTTCTTGTTTTTCTCATAAACCTATATAATTTTTTACTTTATATTCATACATAAATAGCCGTTTATTTAACATGTATCCTCATATCCTATAATTATAATTATAATTTTAGCTGTTTATAGTTCAAAAAATCAATTTTTTACATGCGGCGCGTGAAGTGCGTACATACTATGGGCGGTAACCATAAGGTACGCATTTTACGCAAAAAAGAAAATAGTATATGCACCACGGAAGTAAGTAAAGAACCCCTCAGATCGTATATTTGTCGCCCTCGCCTTCGGCTCGGGCAGACAATTATGTATGATCTGAGACATTCTTATTACTTTTACTCCCTAGGTGCATATAATCAATTATTTTTCAAGAGTTTCATACTTATCTATTATATAATTATAATTACTTAGCGGTTTGTATAAAGTCAGATTTGTTATACGCCGACGTCAAATTAAACATATTGAGTACCGAAATAAAAAAATTTTATTTCCGCGGTGTTTGTTTACAGCCAATAAAGAAATAAGTGCGTCGAAAAAAGAACCAATAAAATAATTAACTTACATACTATGGAATTCATGTTTTATTAATTATGTCCATTCATGTAAGCCTTAAAATTATCCTCTTATACAATTCTAATTATCTATACCTGCAAAAAATAATTGATATTTTATGTAGTAAAAAAAATAATTTAAATTAACAGTCGTGAAGAAAATATATTATGGTGAAAAAAGTAACAAATGAAAATTTATACAGTTTTCGATGTGTATTACGAATTATTTAACACTCCAGCTAGCTTAAACAGCTTTCTTTTACTTTTCTTTACTTGCATTTTATTGGTTAAAAAACTTAGTATGCAAGTGATTAGCTGCTGAGGTCAATTTATATTTGGCAGCTGAGATATGTGTATAAAATTAGAATGATATATTAATAATATCCATAAATTTTTGAGAATATAAAATTATTACTTTATAATACAAATTTAAATTAAAAATAATAAATAATAAAAGTATTGACACTGATTTTCACACTAAAACTAAACAAGCACTATCATGGTACCAATAAATAATCTAAATGACTACAGTTATAGTGAAACTATAGAATTGTGTGTATACTGACAAGTCTGTATAAAAAAATAGTACACTTAAAACATGAAATACAAAAGCAAAAGAAAGTCATTTATTTAAAACATTTTAGACCAACATGTGACTATTTTGAAACATGCCTAATTTCATAATTTTATAGTAAATAGAGTTGGTACAAACTCAGTCTTGTGTTAAAAATATAAATAGCTAACTTTGAAACCAAAGTCTATGATTTTTAAGTTATAACAAAGTATTTTTAATCGCAATTTAAAATAGACTTAAGCTAGTCCTGATAAATTTGAACCCTAATGGTGCATACTCAGTTGTTACTTAACTTATTATATTAATAGTATTAATACTATTTAATTATTATCTCAAGTTTAATTTAATATAAAATAACTTACTGCACTAACTCATTTAAATTATCTTTTAAAATCAAGATTTTAAATGCTATCTAAGAATTATTTTTTTAATAAAAAAAGTGAAATAAATGGTATTCATTATGATGAATTGTGTATGTTAGCCATGCATTTCATGTATATTTCGTTCAGATTTTTACTGTTTATATTTGCAGCAGCTCTGTAGCACAGATCATTCAGTAGCCCTTTGATGTCAAGATAATTAGCAGCCAACGTGAGCTCATGCATGGTATCTTGATCAAGCTAAAAAAAATTGTTTTGTAAATAAAATTCAAATTTTTCCCAGAGCATTGTTGAGACATCTGTTGTACTTGTAAATAATAATATATATGACAGTACCTTGAAAAAATTGTTCTCCCACTGAATGTAATCCTCATTGCTGTCAGCTGCTTTATCATTGCCTGTATAATCATGTTTATGATGAGCAGCCCATTCAAGGATTTTCTCAAGAATCGCTCCAGTCACGACCGGTAACGGAATGGCATCGTTGGGTTCGATCGTAAACGCAAAATCTTTCAAAACTTCCGAGCACTGCAACAATTCGACGTCCACGTCGAAGATTCTGCTGTCCGAGCTTACCAATTTGATCGTTGACATCTGTAAATATATTTTCAATGATTTAAGTCTTGTCGTTAGTCTTTTGTTGCTACATTATCTTTGAAGGCGATAATAACTTTTCTCGATATGTTGTTGTTTTAATTAGTTGTTTAGGTTCAACAGTCGTGCATATCATGTGCGAGAATCTAAACAATGACAAATGAGTAATGTATTCTATTAAGTTTATCATATAGAACCACGCAGCATGCAGTAAAAAATCTCATAAATATTGGTCACCCTGATTTTTGTTTGTCGTTGTAAGGGCTGCCAATATCTTGCTGAACTTGAAATGAGTAATTACATATTATGGGAATTGTACTTACACTGAAAGGATAATTCATGTTTTCTCAATAAATTTAACTTATTCATAGATTTAGTTATGAATTTTAATTTTTTAAATAAAATTTTAATAAGTTAACTAAAAGCTACCTATTTCTTTTATAATTTCAAACAGGAACCCTTGATAATTTTGCACACATCAACTCATAAACTATTTCTTCAAAAGTGAACTCTACTTATAACAGCTTTGATGCTTTTATTGAAAAAATCTTACAATTTTCATCAACAACGCTAATATAACATTCCTAGACTTTATTCGGCATGTTCTGCCGTCTGCGCGTTGAGGACGAGCAAGCTTGACGTTGGATAATCGACGATGCTGATGTTGCGCACGGTCGTCGTGTTGCGGGACTTGGAGGACTCGGAGCTGGGACTAGAGTAATTGTTTTGCTGTGCAGAGTCCGACGGCCTCTTTATGATTGATTTCCTCACCGACTCCTTCCTCTCGGTCTTTTGCTCTGACATCTCGCTGCACATCTTTACCGCAAGCTGGACTTTCTTCTCCACCACGTTTAGTATGTCTTTGATCATCCTCATGCAGTAATTGTCCAAGCGCAGACCCTACGGATTTTTTTTTTCAATTTTTGGATGTATTTACATACCGATTTTTCTTTACTCTTTGAATTTTACAAAAATTGAGTTAATTTAGTACAAAAGACAGATAAAGAAGAAGAAAGTCAGTTTTTGCCGAATGCAGAAATTTCAAGTTCTAGAGTTTTAAAGTTTTAAGTAATTATTAAAATTAGAAACAACCTTAGGATTGTTTAAATACAGTTTTAAGCCATTTTCTTTGTTAATTAAACCAAATTTTTGCAAACGCAGATTTTTCAAGCTTTCTCAAAAAACCTTTTCAAATTTCAATATAACATTATTGTTTAATTACATTGATTTAATTTAAAGATTAAGCAATTTATTAGTTCCCAAACTTTTGAGTGGTATTTTTCAGTAACTTATCAACGCATTTAAATTCAGCTTATAAGATTTCGTTAAATTATAAAGAACTTACAAGATTTTCTTAAAACAATCAACGGTTTTAAACACCTGATTATGGGCAAACTATGCAATATCCATACCCGAACGATTTCCCATTTTCCGTTTCTGCAGTAAACGGGAAAGGAGTAGAAGACACCGGGCGTTACACCGTACGAGCCGTCGGAGTAAACGCTCATGCAAGTCCACTCGCCTTCGGGCGTGCCCTGCATCAGGAGCTTGCAGTGTTCGGCCAGTGCTAGCGCCTCTGAAATACGATAGCGGCACTTGCGAAACGCGTCCTCCACTATCTGTTAGCCAATACAATTTTTCAGTAACTAAGAATGCTATTGTTGAACTATTTAAATTGTTTGACAAATTTAATGTCAAATTCATTAATATTGATAAAAATTTAAATTATTAAACGAATAAATAATCTATAATTTTGTTATAACTTAAATAGTGTATTCAAGTATATTTCTTCAGTTTTTTTCTAGTTTTGAAACTTTTTTCCGAATTAAAAACTCAGCTAATTACGTGAGCTCCTCTTCATTTAAACATGTCTACAATATTATATTTTGCGCACGTTGTTATTAAAACAGTTGTATAGTTATAAAAGTAAATGGCATTGACTGACCGTGGTCAGGACAGTCTTGCACCAGACATCGTCGTCGATGGCTTCGAGGACGGACTTGCCATCGGCAAATTTGGCGTGTCCAAGATCCGGGAATGCGTGTCGACTGTTAGTACCCCAGAGGATCACATTCCTCACGTCGGACGGCTTCTTACCGGTCTTCTGCGATATCTATCGAGCAAATAAACAATGACTGTTAATTTAATGAAATTCATTGATATCAAGAAATTTGACATTTAGAGACATCTTACCATGTAAGCGGCGCGTTTGAGCAGCACTAATGAAAGACCCGTTATGTTCTCCTTGGGTATGGAGGGTGCGAAAGACGAAATGACCGATGCCGCGCAGTTACCTAGGGTGATAACCAGCGCTGACTTCTTCGCGTACGTTTCGATCGCCTTCGCCTGAAAACGAGCATTTTTTAGCACTTAACTTCGCGTTTGCATTCAAGCTGTTATTACCATAACTTTATATTCGCAAAAAAGTGTACCAACGTCGCTCATCGTTTCCGCGATGGAATTTTGGTAGAACGGATCGCTTCGCAGGTCGACCCGGGAGAAGGTGTAATCTCGCGTTTTCCCGATGGAAAACACGACGTCCGCATCTTTGAATGCAACTGCTGGATTCGTCGAACATTCTATGGCTGAAACAGAAAAGTAAAATTCCCCTTGCACGCTTTATAGTTAAATATAAATACGGAAGCTGATAACTTTTCATTGCGCAAGTATTTGCTATTTGTCTGCTGAGATAAGCTTATTATATTTTCTAAACTAAAGAGGTGTAATTCGAAAACTAGCACAATTATTCAAATCTATCGCGGAGTAAAGCACTTTTCGGAAGTTTGCGGCCTAAACACTTTTGAGAGTTTCGCATCGCGATAACTGTTTTTTTCGCTGAAATTTCATGTTGTATATTTTTTTTATGAAAATTTCGCGAAATGTGTTTTTTTTAGCTGCAATTGTGTAAAATATGCTAATCTTCGGACTGAGCTTTTAATGTACTGGTTTTCGTCAGTAAATTGAAACATAGTCTTTTCCTTATGGGATGATCATTTTTTTATATTTATCATGTATAACCTCTTTCAAAATAATAAAAAGTTTAATACAATAATTAAATGAATAAGAAAATCAAAGTATTAAAAACTGACCGAATAATTCTATGAAATTATGTACCTTTTAGTAAGTTGGGTCCGCAGGCGCTAATCTCGAAGGCGACACTCTCGAGGAAGGAGACGGTGTCGGTCGCGTCGTAAAAACTGAAGATGACTTGGCGGTCGTGCCCGAAGACGTATTCCTGCAAAATTCGATAAGCTAGGGAGCGGGCGATGTAACTGGAGGCCTCGGTGATCACTACGCGTATCGGTGTAGGTGGCCCCGTCAGCGCCCGGCACACCAGCTCGCAGTCCTCGCTGCCATGAGTCGTAAACATCGGGCCTTCATGTGAAACTGGCCACGGACACGCTATTCATTGACTTTCCTATACTTGTTGCACAATACCGCAGCTTTTACTTTTGTTTACAACATTAAACACTGTTTTAAGTGTGGTTATTTTTAACCGATTCTTTTTTTATAGTTTTATAACTAAAATACATTTTTTTTATTTCAAGACGTTATGAAAGACACATTTGATTGATTCTTTTTAATTTTATTTTATTCATCTAGGATTCACGATAGATACAGTATAGATAATGCAATATTTCATTAAATCAGAATATGATTTTTTTGGACGGATTGCTTTGGTTTCAAAAGGAAAAACGATTTTCACATTGCACAAATATTGCACTAATAATTAATGAAAATGCATAAAAGAAGAAAAAACTTATTGAACAGTGTAAGTGAACCTAAGCATAAAACAAAACTTACATACCGAGACGTTAATCCTGGTAATAATTCAGATTGAGCCCGGAAATACACAACTACGATTAAAAAGATTTCCGTATGATCCCTTCATCCTCTAAAGGGATAAATTAAAAATGTATATAAAAAAAAGAAAGAAACCAAAGTTTACAACAAGTTGACAATCTCCTGCGAAGAAAGGCAAACGATTCAGGTTCTGAGATGGTTGATGCTCTTTTCGAGGATGTCCTTGCGAATCCTGGGATAGTCTGGATTGGCGCGCAATACCTCGTTGCAGGCCTCGATAGCGTCAGCGAACTGTTTGCTCTTGAAGCAGCAGTAGGCGAGCTTGTAACCGATGGAGAGCTTGAGTCTCCCGCCGTAACGCCAGGCACTGCCGTAGCGCGTTGCTGCCTCACGATAATTCGGCTCCTTTTCTGCGATGAAGCCCGACAGCTCGTGAGCCCTTACGCAAGTCGCGTTATGTTCTAGCACGCGGCGCAGCAGTTCCGATGCCAGATCATATTTACTCGATTGAACGTAAATATCCGCTGTTACGAAAATGTTCAATTAATAATAAATCTTTTTTTCGAAAGCACTGAAAACAGTTTAATGGGTATTTCAATTTTTCACCTAAGAGTAGCCAACAGCGTTCCAAGTACTCAGCATCCTCAAAAGTCCATGTATTTTTACTGACGCGCTTTAAATGATTCCTGGCTCTGGGTGTCTGCTTTAGAAGCATGTGAGCTGTAGCGAGACCCAGAGCTGGACCTACGTGATCCCTTAATGCATCTGTACTGGCCAGAGCTGTGCAATTTTGCAAGGCTTGCTCGATGTTCTGCTTTTGCTTTGTAGCGAGAAGGAAAAAGTTACCAAGTAAACGGTGCGTAAGCAATTCTTGCGGGTTACCCTTTGGATTTAATTCCTGTGGATAAAAATTGTTGTGAACCTTCAGTAAAATTATTTTATCTTAAATCACTAAAGTATATTAATTAAATTACCTTACGACAAATTATTGATTACCTAACATAATTACTTATTTAACACCGGTTATTTATTATTCCAATTTTTAAGTCTTTTACCTGTAATAATCTTTGAGCAGTTTTAAGAGCCATACCCCTGGCATCTTCGGCTTCAGCATCATCTTCGAATATTTCACTTGAGATATTAGACTCGTCGTCAGGATCCAGGCAGATTTCGATCATGTTGTATATAGCTTGTTGACCCCACTCGGGATCACGGCGAGCTGCATTAAAATTGCGTAGCGCCGAACTCAGCTTACCAGTTCGCCAGTCCAACAAACCTGAGCAGTAGAAGAAACCCGCCTCTGGCTTTGTGGAGTCCATCGCTGCTTCTGCTCGCGTCAGCCATTCGCCAAGGTCGTCTATATTACCTACATTGATTTAAAACATATTTCACTATAATTTCTAGTTCTTAAATTGTTTACTTTAAAACTGAATTTTTTAAAAATAAGAATAATGATCACCGGTTCTTCGAGATACTTCAATGAGTCTTGCCAAAGCGGTCCAGTAAGTAGGCTTTTGAAGCAGGAGTTGCCTGAAGTGAAAAGCAGCAGTATCAAAATCAACTTTTCTAAACGCCAGGTCGGCCATCATAACACAAGCTGCTTCGTTGTTTGGATCCGCGTTTAAAAGTATCTGACAGTACTGAGTGCATTTCTCCAGGTCATTCATCTAATATAAAAAACATCAGTAAAATTTCATGTCATATTACTACATTTTTAAATATATAAGTAAAATTTTAAAACCAATTACCTGCATGTATAATTTAGCTAAAGATAGTAAAGCCTTGATATCATTGGGCTTGCAATTAAGAGCCTCTTTGTAATTCTCAACTGCTTTACCAAAGTCTCTGATGGACGTCGAGTGTTCTGCCATGGTGAAGCAAATTTCAGCAAGTACGTTTTTCTGATCTAGGAGATTTGGTAACATAGTAGCACGCTGAACATATCTAAGCTGATTTTCTTTTGCTTCGTTCAGAGTCGTTAATGCTCCCTTTAAATTTCCTGCTCTCTCTCGTATTTTTGCTAGCAATTGCAACTGCTTCCCGCGCATTTCTAATGATTGAATATCAGTAGTTCCTCTTCCTTCTGAAATTACGTTGGAAAATCACTACAGTATTTTTTTTATAGAAAAAGACAAAATATCCTAACTATAAAATTAAAATTGTAATAAGCATTAAAAATACTTATAAACTACCATTAAGTTCCTCGAGTAGCACCTCTTCAGCCTTCTCGAATTGTTTAAGCTTCATGAGAAGCTCGGCGAGATCGAGCTTCAAATCTCTGCAACCATCCTGCTTTACTGCTTCCTTATAGTACGCGATAGCTTTAGCGTATTGATGAGTCCGAACTAGAGCTCGGCCCATTTTCCGGGCTAAACTTTTATCTCGAGGTCGATTGCGAATTGATAATTCGTACGCTTCGATCGCTCGTTCCGGTTCCTGAATGGCCAAGTATGCGTTACCCAACATGCTGTACGTTTCAGGACCTGGACAATTTTCCACCAGCTCTCTGCACAAAATAGCAAAGAATATATTTTCACGAAAGGAATCAACCATTATATAATTATTTTTTTATTCTAATGACAAATATCCGATTATGGCAAACGGAATAATGCACCTGAAGCACTTGGCGAATGAGTGACGATCTTTACGCCTATTCAGGTATACGTCGGCGAGCTTGGTGTGTGCCTGGAGATAGTAAGGTTCGCCGGGAGCAACAGCAGCGAGAAGCTCAACGGCACGCTCTACCTCGTCCATAGCGAGGCAAAGCTCAGCGTGGCCGATAACGGCGCGTCCGGCTTCGGGACCACCTGCAAGTGCTGCACGTGTCTCCTCCACAAGAGCTGATGCCTCGGCAAAACGACGCATGCCCGAATAAGCAGATACCAACTCTAGGCACAATGTCGCTCGATCTGACGCGGACAGCGTTGTTTGGACTGCTCGATGTTCGTCCTTCGGCGGCTTGCGCAAACCCGCGCACGCCATTGCTGTTTCCAGATTTTTTACTGCGCCTGTTGATACAAGTGACATAGAATAAAAGTTAGACGAAGTCAAATAGCTAGAAGCATGATTTAAGCTTTACCTTCCAGATCTCCGTTTTCTTTAGCTACTGTACCAAGTATCATGTGGTACAGCGGATCATCTCTGACTTTAAAATTGTAACTCAATCCTACTTCCAAAGTTTGTGACGCACTCTCATAATGTCCTTGTTTAACTAAAATTCGAGCCATAAGTAAGTGGCCAGCAGCGTTTGTTCTATCTACCGAGTCTAGCAACTTTTTCAAGACTTCCATAGCACCTGCAAAATCGGAAATTTATTAATCTGCATTAGACAAATGCATTTTATAACGTGACTATTACTGTTCCCACCATTTAAGTCTCCAATCTGCATCTTAACTTTTCCCATCAGGAGCAGAGCCGAGCTCACTCCTGGGCAAGCTTCAGTGACGTTCTCAAGCAACCTTACACATGGGTTCGCCTTCAGTTCGTCATCGTTCATGCTGCTACTACCGATCGGCGAATGAACCAGAAACTCACTTACAATATCCATTGAAAGATCGGGATTTAGACAGGTGAGATACTGACAACCGTATTGCAAACCAGAGCAGGCCTAAATACAAAGTATTATCGTCAGTATGGTTCTAAATTAAAAAGAAAAACAAATGAAAACATAAAAGACGAAAATGTGATTAATCCACCTTCAACAGAGTAGTTGCAGCCTTGTTTAGATACTCAAGTGCCTTAACCGAATCGGCATGAGCGAGCTTGGCTGCCATGAACAGAAGCTCGGGATTAGTCAGGTTGGCCGACTGCAGGTTCATAAGATAATCGACCTGCTGCTTGGCGAGATCCTCTGCCGCCGAAGACGAGTCGTACAGTTGACAGTACGCTAATCCCAATAAAGCAGCGAACGAGGATTCGTCCAGCCGAATGGTTGCACGGTACCAGTGCTCCGCGTCCTTGTACTTTCCCATACGTAGACACAGGTTGCCCAGCTCGACCATCAGTTGTGCGTTACCGGCCTAACATATTTAAATTTAATTTTAATAATTTTATTAAATAACTGTTTTTTACTAGACCAAAATTTCAACACACATTCTGCTGAGACATCTTATCAGTAACTTTGAACAACTCGGCGAAAAGCTGCTGACTCTTGCAAGCGACCCTGGCGAAGAGCTGCACGTTGTCGACGTAGAGGCTGATATTCCTGGATTCGGCGGCGACGAGGCTCCTGAGGAAACTTTGAAGGTGCTTGGCGGCCTCAGTGTAGTCGGATTCGCGGCACGCAGCCACCAGGGCCCGAAGCTTGTGCGCGTCGACGTCGCCGCCTTCGAAGGACAGTACACGATTCGCAGTCTCGACCGCTTGCTCCCATTCGCGCATTGCCAACAAATTATACATCTTCTCCAGGAGCGGTGCCGCCAATCGTGGATGCCGCACTACTAGCGGATTCAGGATGAGCATCGCGCCAGAATGATCGCCTAGCAGCTCTCGCGACTTCGCAGAACCCAAAAGAGCGCCGAAGTGCTTGTTGTTCTCCTTTAACACCGCTTCGAAGTAGCTACCTGTTTAGAAATATTTTTATGAGTTTTTTTGAGTCACCTTTTTAAATAAAAATTAACAATGTGTAATCGTGGTTGACCTGGATTTGGATCATCTGAATTTAAAGAAGTCCAGCCTTTTGCCATGAGTACATGAGAATCTGTTGGGTTTAATTTATAAGCTCTATCAGAATACTCCTTTGCTTTATCCAATTTTCCTAGTAAAAGTAAAACCATTGATGCCAGAGATAAAGAAGCAGCGGTTGCTTTTCTACGATCTTCTCTTATTTGTGTGTCCACTTGGGCCATCATTGTTCTATCTGCTGTTCCTTGATTTTTATATACGTAACTTTGAATTAAAAGTGCTGATAATGCAGCATCTGAGTTTTCATTTGCAGAAAGCTGAATTATGTATTAAAAAATAAAGAAAATATTAATTAAAAAATTCCTCAATAATTAATAGTTGCATTTAAAAAAATATAATATTACCACAGATGATGCCTCTTTCAGAGCTTCTTTATTGTGATTTTTCAATGTGAATGCTAAAGCAAGAAAGATTCTCAATCTTTCATTGGATGAAAACACATCTAGTGCTTGTTTTGCATAGGATAACATATCATTGTAGTACTGCTTTTGGCAGCACCACTGAATAATACTTTCATACTCTATTTCTTCCATTTTTTCCAGATTTTTTTAACAAATACAATACTGCTACATTCAAAACAAAATAAATATTAAAACAAATTATAAGCTAAGCTTAAAAAAACATGTTTCCTTACCAAAATTATTTTCCTTTTATAGTTTTTGCAGGATCTTCGGGATCGGGCAGAGAATCCAAAAAATCAGAATCAAGAGAAACTTTAGTATTCAAAACTGACTTTGGACCAACAATTCTCTTTGATAATTGAGTATTTTTATTAGCCAAATAATACTTTTGAGCATAAGAACATGTTAAAAATAAGAAGAAGTCATTAACTATGGCATACGTAAATGCAGTCTATAGAATACAGATGTTAATTATTAAAGAGATTAAACATTCAATTTTAAATTTGAGAAAAGTTTGTATACATCTGTTAATAGCCTTGCGAAGCCTCGTCCTTTATGACTTTTAGGAACATGGATGGAATATAAGTCCATAATTTTTCCCTTGATTAAGTAGCGCAAAACAGCCTGTTCTAAAAAAGTAGAAAAGTAACATTGACAAAGGCCTATTAAAAATGAAGTCAAGCACTACAAAAGTACCTGCAGAAAAGATTATTGAAATAGTTAGAATAATTATAAGAACATACCAAATGAAAAAAAAATTATTTATGAAAAGCGTAAAGTTTATAACGAACTATCAAATTTGTCCAAAATAATGAAGAACTGCTTTTTTTCCTGGTTGTGTTGCACGTCGTGGAAAAGCCTCGGCTCCAAGCTTAGCCAACGCCAAGGCCTTAGCTTCACGAGAAGCGTTGACCGAAGTCCAAAACCTCGGAAAATCATTACATCTTATTCGGATAAATACAGAACTGAGTGGTCGCTTGAAAGTTATTCTTATGTTTCCATAACGTTTTTCTTGAATTCCATTACATTTGAGGTTATAACCAAAGTTTGTTGACAAGTTACCGATGTACTGTTGCTTGGCAACCTATAGTATATGTATATCTTATAAGAATGTGTGCACAGTGCAGTGTGCAAGGTGCACCATCATATATATATATATGATTATACGAAAGTAAATTCATTTTATCTGTAGGTTTTATAATTTTATTATAATTAATGTTAAGTTTCAATTAAAAAAAGGTATTAATAAAATAATTTTGTCTGTAAAACAAATATTATTGATATATTTTAAAGGGTATGTATAATAATTTTTTACGACAAAATTGAAAAAAAGAAAATAGAGTAATTATATATATATTTTAAATGTTTTTATTGAATAATTTTTCTTATAACGATATCAAAATATAATGTATACCTATTATATTTATATAACTTTTCAATTTCCTGGTAGAATAGCTGGCAACTGACTATATAATAGCAGTACGTTTTAATACCTTTGTAAATATATACTTATATACACTTTTAAAACATAAAATAATACATAAAATATAGTATTATAAAATAGATTTAGATAATTCTATATAATATTTCTCCATAAAATAAGTCTATCATACAGATTTACTGCAGATAAATTTATTCTTTTTTCATGCATCACTTAAAGAATGAGTGCACATATCAATAAGTAATTACATATATACATATTCGATTAGTATATCGCATCATTTTGTAATAAATTTATTTTTACTAATAAATATTTGTAAAAAACGTAAAAAGCGCGATTTAACATTGAATTAATTGCAAAAGTTGCAACTATAGAAAGGTTTTCATGCCATAATTTAAACATCACTATTTTTATTTCCGACAAACTGCTTCAACTCAACGACCATGTCATTGAATATCCTATATTTAATTTAATATAATAAATTAATGCGCGTTACTTATCAATATGGAGTGCCGAATTCAGGTCTAGGTGTATGCCTGCGTGCGTGAAGGGCGAGTGCTCCGCGATGACAAAAACGGCGATCGCAAACCATGCAACTGTACATGTACTCCGCGCTGTCCATGTGCACCTTGAAGTGCGCCTTCAAGTGGCCCTCCGTACGAAACTTCCTGCTGCATCTGCTGCAGTTAACGTTTTTCTCTACGATGGGCTTCCTGGATACTCGTCCAGGCTGAGCAGGGGGATTATATTTATCATTAATTATTTTAAAGTTAACGTAAGATTTCTGTAAGTATTGTACATAAAAAAAGTATGGAACAATAGCATAAAATTTGTTAAAAATTTTTTAAATAACGCTTTTCAAAATGAAGAATGTTAAATAAAGTTTCATACCTTTCTCTTTTTTTCTTTTGGCTCCGATTTCTCATCAGATATGACAACGTTTCCTAGTGCTCGTTTCGCGATTTTTTGCAGAAGTAATAGATGCGTTAAATCTTGAGTTGGGTATACCGAATTGGGAATAAAATAAAGTTCATTCTGATTTTCAGTTGACGGCGAAGGGACATCAGAAGTGACTTCAAAATTGTCATAATAAACTGGCGTATTAGGCTGATCGTAGATCACCAGGTCCTGCTCGAAGGAAGAGTCGAACGTCGAGACCGAGGATGGTGTATCCGCAATGCTATCTATAACCGTCATCGTTTCGATCTGGTAATTGTAAAACGTGAGAGAAAGATTAAACTTGATCTCTTCATTATATTCCGTTAAATGTTATTTTGCCATAAGCTTACCTGATCGGAAACATCGAACGTCTCGTAAAAATTTTGAAGGGAGGTGAAAACCGGTGGCGGTAAATCCGTCGGCTCAGCCTCAACAGCTTTGATCGCATTCATGTTGTCAAAAATTTCCAGGTCGCACTGAACATTCGCTAACTCCAATTGCGAGCTGCTTTTTAGCACTTCTTCATCAACCTGCCGCGCCACACTGTAATCGTCGTTATTGCCCTTTGATTCGAATACGCAATTTTCTCCTCCAAACTCGTATCCTGCTATTGGTGCTGAGTTAAAACTTTCGTCTAGATAAACAAGTAGATTAGAATTTTTTTTAATTATTCTTCAATCATTAAATTTAAGTTTATTATGGTTACACTAATTGGAGTTACCTTTCGTGTTGTTTTGATCATGACTCAAGTCAGAAATGAGATTTTTTTGTAGTTCATGTAGATCGACGCCGATTAAGGATAAATCGATGAGCCAAGAGTTTTCGAGTATTGGTGGTCTCAAGTCGATCAACTCGCAGCCTCCCATCACGTTTTTTAAAGTCATTGAGCTGCGTGACATTTCTATAATCGTTTAAACATTTGTTACAAATAAAACTGTATTTTTAACCTTTTCTAATTAATTCAAAAATAAAAATAAATACCAATAATCATTCATACAACTATGTACACAATGAATGTTTTTTTTTTAATATCAAAGTCCACGGTACTATTTTTTTTATTCTTAGTAAAGTAAATGTACTTACAAGCAATTGCGCGGACGGCAGAATGAACCTTCCGACCATCTAAGGCAAACGTCTTACTGGACGAATAATAACAACACCGTCGCCCAGGTGTAAACATATTAATGTTACTTCTTTTTCTTTGGCTCGTTTGATTTAATATTTGGACAATACGATTCGGTGACTACGCGTTTTTCTGAATTAAAAATGTTACAGATGGACAAATTTTATTGTTACATGTAATTAATAATTATATATTATTTATTTTTATAAAAAGGCAAACACTGACTTACCTGAATATCATAATTAACATATTTTTTCGGATCGGTTATTTAATTCAATTTTTGCATGTACATATATACCATATGTCAAAGTCATAAGATTAAATATATACCCGTTTACTACTACTCTTTAACTATTAATTACTAGGAAAACCATTTAACTGATTTAGTTTAATGCTTTGAAATTTTTCATATTTTGACTTAAAAAAATCGCATGCAACTCGGGAAACTCCCTGAGTGCGAATTCGATTAGCGCAGTTTCGCGGACTTTTTTATTTGAATTCGAATCTAACACAGCGCGCGCATCCGGAACTCCCATTTAAAAAAATTAAACTTTTCCCATTTGAATATCCCGCCAAATGCCTAGTAGCGCCACCGACCGATCGCTACGTAAACTAAAAATATTCGGGCGCTCGCCGCCATATTGAAACTGTTTGTCTGTTTTCGACTATGTTTATGTGAGTTTATATGAGGTTATTCGTTATTGTTGTGATTATAGGCTGTTTGCAAATGTCACATGCGGTATTTAAAAATGGAGGCGAATCATGGATTTCCGATCATTGCGATTTCTGTTTAATATTTGCGATTAAGATACCGACGGAATGACGAGGATCATGGAAGAATTTGACGATTAATAAAGTTTGATACTCAGTGAACCGATTGGAGTGAGTTTGTGTGTTTTTTTGGAACTGTCAAACTCTTTCGGTGCTCCAATTGTTTTTTTTTTAAGTCGCTATGGTCTATTTAATTTTATTCAAATCTGCAGTATTTCTCATTTCTTATTCTTTCATAAGTGTTAAGTAGAGTAATGATCTCAATAAGTATATCTGCACACCTGCATTTTTTTAAAAGTGTGGTTAAATTAAGTTACTTATGACTCCTGTGGTTGTCATAACTACTAGGGGGTAATTGCTTTATTTAATTTTTTACAAGGTTTGTGGGCAGAGTCATCCTAAAGAAGCCTGCCGCTTAAAAAACATTTATTCCTTATATTGTACAAAAGGAATTATTGGTGTGAGATTACATGTTAACTATTTTATATTTTTATTTTTAAAGCATAAATTCAAACTTTTATATCAATTCTACCATGAATAAAAGTACATTAAAATTATATTTTCTTAATTTTTCTTAATATAAAGTTGTGCTATATTTTTATATAGTTATTGGAAAAATAATTAAAGGAACTTTTCAGGTAACACAAATTAAACTAAGTTGTTAAGGAGGAGTTGGGCAGTAACCATGTCACCTGGTACCTATGGTCAATTACGCAAAACAGGAACACTACCTAAAAGCAATCGAGGTAGCGACAGAAACCGGGAAAGGGACAGTTCAGCAGCGAATCAAAACAGAGGCTGGCTCGATAGAGCTTACCAATCTACCTCTCAACACTCAAATAACTTGGTAATAACACTAGTAGTTAAATTAAACGGAAAGTTTTATCAAAAATAAGTTTAAGAACTTACACACAAAGTTTCTCAAAAATTTGTTTCAATTAACTTTATGTTGCAAATAACAATTTGCCTAAAAATTTCAATGAAGACACTGCAAACACAATCAGCATTACTTGTTAGGTCTATTCCAAACTCGAGATTGCGTTCTACGTCTGCCCACGTAAAAGAGCACACACGTGGAACGCGCGGCGACGTAACGAGCTCTCGACGTTTGTTCCAAAATTAGCCGCGGCTCCGAGAATACCCTCGCGAGAGTCGTCTGGTTCCTCCCCGCCCGCGCAAGCCTTTTTGGCGGCACGACGACTGACTCCTCGGCGCAGTTTCAGCTCGACTGGCATCCAGTGAGCGAGCGGCAGTCCCCTTCGACGAGGCCCTCAGCCAAGAACAGCAACGCCAGGACCTCGACCTCGACGTACGCACCGGTGCCTGCCTTCGACCTGACCGATCTCGGTGAGCAATCGTCCAAATGTCGCTCTGAACTGGCCCATCGAGCAAATCGTTTCTGTACTCCTCTCTCGAAGAGGAAGAGAGCTTGGTGTGGGGTGAAATTTATTCACGTGTTGGCTTCGTTGACTTTTACGGCTGGAATTTATGAATGAATTCGGGCGGTTGGGAGTTTTCATTATTTTTAGCTCAGTTTTTACCGCGTGCACGAGCAATTTAAGGATTTTCGGTAATCGTTAGGATATTATGACTACAAAATTTTAAATTGTTAATGCACTTTTATGTGTGTATAACAAATCAGTTTTATTAATTGCAAGTATTTGTAAACATTTAATTTCCTTTAATTGAAAAATTAGGTACTTGATTTAAAAAAAATTTACAAATTGCCTTGCATTTATAGATTTTGCATAAATGCATAATATTAATCTTAAAGATATTCTAAAGATACTTTGTTCTTTTCACTTGCTTGTCATTAAAGGTCTAAAAATTGTTAATAGAGCGTTTGTACAATCATCAAACGTTACCAAACGATTGAATGACCTGATAATTTTTTTAGGTCTCTACAATAGCCACAGTAGACTTTATCCGAACATTTACACGCGAGAAGATCTAACTAATTGGCTGAAGATGACTCCACCACTGGACTCGAGAACTGAGTCGCCTCAGAACCTGACGGCCAAGCCGACGAACACCGACAAGATGGTAAGTTTATCGGCATTAAAAATAGGGTCAATCGAACTTGCGTCGCGAAAATGCGTCAGTAGTACTATTATAGCTAATTTTCCGCATTTAACGATGACTTACTAATGGAAGTACATTCAATGTACAGATTCGATATAGCGTCTTGAAATTTCTCTATTTTTAGTAGAACATTTTTTTTATTTTAACACTTTTATAAATTTATATTATTAAATATGTGATTTAATTAATTTCAGTTGATTGACGTTTATTTTCCGATTATTTTGTTATAGCCTGAACGATCTCTAGTGGAGGGTCGACTGAATCAGATCAGAGAATACATCAATGTTACTTCAAAGATGATGGATTCGTTGAGCCAATCCAGCGATCCCGTAAGTTTCGCCTTTACAGATTAAAGGCATCACGCGTTGTAATACAGATTAAACGATTGTTGTCCAACAATAATCACATACCAATGTTACATTTGTTTACGAAAATAATTTTTTTTGCTTACGTGACCTCACCTATCGAACTGAACTTTTGACGCGCGATGTAGAGAGCGCAAACCCAGCACGAGAAATTGGGTAGAATGTTGGATGATCTTTACGACAGCGAGCAGAAATTGAGCAAACTCATGGAGGATTGTCAAAAATATTGGAGGTCGAATGAGGTTAACGAACTGACAGCTCATGCTGATTACCGTAATGCTGTGTGTACTAACAAAAATTAACGCTTGTGTTTTATAATTTTGAAGCAAAATCATGAACTTCTTTCTGTGATTAACTAAAATTATTCTATTAAAAATAACATTTTTTATGCATGAGAGATAAACAATCCGTCTATATCATAGTAATTAAAATTTGATTAAAAAAAGCACGTAAGATTCTTAAATTTTCAAAACTTTAATAATAAAAACCTCATTCTAATTTTTTAGACTGAAACTACAGTCTCAAATTAAAATTTCGCAGAAATGTAAAAAATTATTTCAATTTTTTCTACACTTTTCACCCCATTAATTTCAGAAGCACCAATATTCAAAGCTTATAAAAATGTTCACTTTTCGAATGCTACTGCGATACAATTTCTAATTCTCTTTAATATTTCAGGTGAGCGAGATGGAAAACTGCGAGGATATGCGTGAGCAAGAACTCCGAAAAAAGGTCGAGGAGTCCCAGCGAAAGTTAGCTCAATTGCAGGAGCACCAGGCACATTTGGTGGGTATGCAACTGCACATGCGAGAACGGTTGAACGAGGCGCGAGAAGCTCAGCGCGCCCTTCTCGAAGAAGGCGAGACGGATAATCAACAAGCATCACCACCAACCTCGGCGCAGGTCACTCCGGGTAATGTTGACAGGTTGGAGCGCGAAACCGAGGCCTTACGCGGCAAGCTACAACAGCTTGAAAACAAAAAGCGGCATATGGATCAACTCGTTCAGGAACTGCAGGCCGTCGAACTTGTCGAACGCGGCAGCTGCGTTAGTATTTCACGAATATTTACAGATTCATAGTTCTTTCCTTATTTTTCATATCAGAAACTTTTCCTTAAATGTAAAAAAGGGAAGACAATTTAAACGAGATCTTAGTATTATTATTCAGTGGTAGCTTGTTTTATTTGCAGAGTTCTGAAGGTTGCAGAGTGACTGGACAACGAGACAAGGCAGCGGAATTAGAAGCAATGAAAGCGCAACTCGCGCATTTGAAAGCATTGATGGGCGATGCGTTAATAAGTCAAGATGACGATCCTCAAGAGCGGGATCCTGAGGAGGAACGATCGATTCATAATCACGACGTTGTTGTACCCGATGACGATGCTTCGTATCACGAGGAAGAAGCTCGACATTTTCCCGAGCAACGCTCTAATCCACCTACTGTTGAACACATTCAGGTGTCTCTCTTAATTGATTTCGACTCCGAGGTGGACGTCCTTTGTGTGACTGCATATTTGTTACTTTAAAAAGATTAAATTATCGATGATAAGTGAAAAAATATTTCAGTAAACATAAGGCAACACCACCTCGGACATAAACAAACTAAAAAAATGTGTTAATCGATTGTTATTGTGTATTTGAAAAATCCTGTCCTCGATATTGCAGGCGGTGACACAGGAGCTGAAGGAGCAGCAGCAGCTGTTGCAGACGGCTCGTGCGGAGTTGAAACGGCTAAAGCAAGTACAGCCCCAGCCACCACCTCCACCATCGGTTTCATTAAGCGCAACACCACCGCCGCCTCAGCCTGTCGAGAAAAAACGAAGCAACAATGTTGTTAATGGAAATAACGACACCCGTCTAGTTCAAAACAAACGCAGACAGCTTGAGGACTTTATGCGCAAGGTTTATTTGCAAATCGAAATTTTTGGTTTAAAATAATTTTAATAAAAATAATATTTTATTTTATTTGTCTATGAAATTTAATTATAGGATCAAAGTCAGGGATTGAGCGTTAATCAAAACGGAGGGCCAGAATGGAACAGCAGTCGGAGAGGATCAAATTCGCAATACAGTCATTCTAGTGTGCCAGGAAATGTATGGCCTCCACCTGCCAATATCAGTCAGTAAATTACATAAATACTTTACATGTTGATTTTTAAATTGTTATATTTTATTATGACTCGATGTTGAATAGATGGATCTCAAGAACACAGTATGGATGGTATCGCGGCAGCAGAAAACTTAATGGAAATAGGATCTCAACCACAGATGGAAAATGGTTTTGGTGCAAACTTTTGGAGTATGCCACCTATAATGACAAATCAAATTCCTCAAGGTAATAATCTAGTAAATGCTTTTACAGAAAAACAGTCATTAGATACAAATTTTTCTTTTAGGTTTTGCAGTTGGTTCTGCGGAATATTACAAACAATTACTTCTTGGATCTCAAGCTCAACAATTACAAATGATGAGTACAACTATTCAGCAATGCTGTCAACTATTGTGGTCTCAGCAACGAGAAATGCAAACAATGAAAGCTGCTATTGCTCAACTTCAGGTAAACTGTTAATTTGAATTTAAATACCATTTAATAAAAATATAAATAAAATTATTACTTTCATCGGAAAATTAAGTTTGAAACCTTCAAAAACACTTTATATTTACGTTTTAATATTTTTTATTCTAGGGTCAGTTACGACACTCACAACAATCTGAGGATCAGCATTCAAATTTAGGACGAGCAGTAGTAGGGGTGCCATCAGCAAGCCAGCACTTCAGTGGCTTGGACACAGGGGCACCGCTACCACCAAGTTCGTCATTACCAAATCTGGTATCTTTGCCAACAACATCTCCAACTCCAGTATCCATCACTCCTGCACCTTGTCAACAACAGCAACAACAACTCAATAACCAAGTGCCTCCTGGCAATCGTGCCAACAATTACTGGGACAACTTCCGGAGGTAATCACCAGGTTTTAACGAGGCACTTAAGTCTAGGATTATTTATGTCATGGTAACGGTAAAGGGCTGGGAGAATCTTTATGACATGGTATTCTTTAATTTTGCTCGAGAATTGCGAACGAGTGTTTCAGTTGACTCTATCTGTGAAATTAAAGTTGAATTAGAGAAATTGTTTTTTCTTTAAATTCTAAAATTTTATTTTATTAGATTTTATTGTTTTTAATCAAAATACGGTTTACTTTTAAAATTTTTTAAAATCTAGATAATATATTTAACGATATTTCACAGTTGGAGTCATTAAATTTTTTGAGGTGATGTGAAAGCACAAATATGTGAGGCTCACAGTACGAAGTCTGATGATAAAGAGTTTTATATGTTTATACAAATCTTATTACTGAAAAGTAATTGAAGCAGAAATTTTAATCAAGTTAAAAGGAGTGACATAAATAACTAAAAGTATAGTTTGACTCAGTCTCTTTCGTTCCACATAGTTTGTAAATAAACAAATATTGGTAAGCGAATATTGTACCCTTTTGCGAAACAATAAATTATGAACTCAGTTACTTTGGTTTATTATACTACCTGTTCCTAAATATGTATGATTAACCAAAGTGGAGTTGTGAAAGATGAGGAACAGTAGGTGGTAGGTAAATCGTGGGTATGTAAGTTTTTCTTTGTTGGATAGTTTCATACTTTTTTATTTCTGAACTAACTATTTTATACGACTCAATTATGATACTTGGGTGATTTTTTTTTAAATTAATAAAGGTATTCATATTAATAATTTTTAGATTTTTAGGAGTTGAATTTTTAAATTAGTAATAACCATTATTAACATCAATACTTCCAAATTAAGTATTGAAAATAACTTTTTCGTTTGAAATGTAGATTTTTTTGTGTGAGTTTTTTTATTTTATTTTCCATTTTAGACCTGTTTTACTGAAAATATACCAATTCTTTTTAGCATACTTAGGCATGCTTTTATGCAGTAAAAAATTTTTTTTTGTTTAGATGACTAATTTTATATTTTAATGAAATTTCAGCTACTCAAGGCAAAATTTACTCTCAGGATCTTCAAAAAGTGTATCTGACTATGTTACCGGTACTTCAGCCCATGCCACTTCTAGCACTGATACTGCAACTGGCATTACTGCTACACACATGTAAGTTAACAACAGTATATATAAGTATAACAGTAACAGTATATATAGATATTATGGAACAAAATATTTTCAATTTATAACTTAATATTTTAATGCTTTTTAATTTAGTACAAAAAAGATCTTAACTTTTTCAGTTTGAATAAAATACTTTATTTTTAGGAACAACAAATGCAATCGACAACATCTCGACAATTTGCCTCTACCATCAGGGGTTGGTGTCCCAGAAGGCCAGTACTCTCTGAATTTGCAAGCACCTCCTCAAATCATTCAGCAACAGCAGAGCCAACACCCGCATCCGCAGCAGCAAGACAGGGAGTCACCGAGCACTACGCGCAGAGAGGCGCAACCTCAGCAGTCTGCCCAGCATCCACTCGATATTATTATAGGGAAAGCGCAAATTGCTCTTTTACCCCCCGAAGTTGACGAGTCTTATGCTAGGTTTGTTTAATCCCAAAATAACGTATGAAAGATATTAACAATTTTTCAATTCAATTGGCTAATCTAACAAATTGAATTTTCAGTTCAGAAACAAGCGATAACGAATCGGAGGCAGGAGCATGCGGGAACAGCGTAACTATTTCTAATAATGACAATATTCATAATGAAAGCCAAGGATTACCTGTAGAATTCATCGAACTTAGCTCAACAACTTCTGATCGACAAAGCCCTTTAGTAGTTGGTCGTGTGGTATGAATCAAATTATTATTATAATGTGCATTATGAAAATTTTCGGGTTTCAATCATGAGGAGGCTTTTTTGTGTCAACCATTTATCATGAAAACCTTAAATCTTTAGTATTTTTATAAAGATTATGTTTTTAGGAGAAATATACAGTGGCAAAACCTCAGTATAAAAATTCTTTAAGCTCAAAATCAGAAGCTTCTAACAATAATTATGAGGCAAGTTTATCATGAAAAATAGATATATAGTATAAGAAAAACTAATGTTTTGATTAAAAATGTTGAAAACTAAATTTGTTTTGCAGGTTTGTAACGAAGACGTGATAGACTTAGTGGGAAGCAGTTGCACCGATGAAGGAGGAGATGAAGTTGGTACAACTAGCTCGCTACCTGGTAATTATTGTGCAGATGACAAGGAGGAGTGGATATCATCAGAGGACGAGCAGGTACATGCAGAATACGTGATGATGCCTACACCTAAAAGGAGTTTTGAACATTAGCATAGTTGTCTGAAGTTTACATCGT
Source organism: Eurytoma adleriae (assembly GCA_900480045.1). Classification (NCBI taxonomy): domain Eukaryota; kingdom Metazoa; phylum Arthropoda; class Insecta; order Hymenoptera; family Eurytomidae; genus Eurytoma; species Eurytoma adleriae. Next base: position 130,386 of record UXGC01000140.1, read on the forward strand.
CCAGTTATGATAACTAGTTTCTCGTTATCCTTCTCGGGAATTTTAATGAAAAAAATAGTCTTGGAAGATTTCTGATGCAAACTTCAGATTTTGGATTAGCCAAGATGGAGATAGTAAATCGTATATATTTTTCTAGACGGTGGAAAGTTATTTGGTTAACAGGTTCAGTGCCAGCAACCCTCGAGAATTATAAAATTTGTAACGAAGAAACGTTTTTTAAAGCATTTTAATGTATTCACTAATTTTATTATCACGGTTCATTTTTTGCAAAGGTTTTGATGTATTTCAGTAAAGCAAATTTAAAAATAATTTGTAAAAAAATGGTAAACAAAATTAATTTTTTTCCAGACGTTTTATTTATGCAGCACAGAGATGTGATCGTTGACAGCATAAAATCAAAAGTTAAAAAGGCCTTTTAATTAAATTTAATCAAGTCGATGATAAACAATTTAAATATTAAACATTTTAATTTCATTAACAATTGTAACACGTTTTAATATTTTATCAAATTCGAAGATAAAAAAGTACCTTCAAACTTGTATACTGAACCTGATAAACTTATTTAGAAAACTTAACATTGATTGATCTTCAATATAGAATTAATTTATAAAAATAGATTAAGTTTAATTTGATTTTATATAGTCCTATTTAGTGACTGAATGTATACATCATTTCAATAATTTAATCTATACAGTAAATGCATAGATTAGAAAAATGTGATCAAGAATTAGTTATAATTCTTTATTTATTTAATTGAAAAATGAACCTAAGAATAATGTATTACTTTTTAAGGCTGGTCTGCGTTACTTTTTTAATTATTATATCAAAAACGTTGTTTCTCTTTAATATTTTATAATTTAATTACTTTTTTTTTTATCTTATTTTACTTTCAATTGCAATGAATTACTTAGTTTCGTTTTATTTTCAATTATTATTTTTCTCTATGACTTATTTTAGAATAATTCTGTTAATTAGGTAGAAACTTTCATAAAATTAGAAATGTAAAAGAATTTCTAAAGTGACTGTAGATGATACAAAAGACTGTATTTATAAAAAATAATAAAGGTATACTAGGCAAAAATAATAAATTCTTTGATTTTATGTACAAAAGTATATATTTATTCAATATTATCAGAGGTCAAAGTGAACACCTTAAATACTAGCCTACTTTATAAATGCGTAATGTGTAATACGCAAAATGGTTTGTCATTTGCATGTAAACGAAAAGGCGTTGCACCAAGGGATTAACCACTTCAAAAAGATGTGTACATTCTTTCATAAAAAAGATTAATAGCAACTAAAGTATCAATTATTTTTCTAATTAAACATAAACTTCATAAAGATATTCAGTTTTGAACAAAACTTCTCTATCCTTAATCTAACAAGTCTTTCAATTTGTGTACACAAGTGATCAATGAAGTAGGTCAACCCTGTGAGCAGTCAAAATTCTGACTCCACAGAGTCCTTCATCGTGTATGGCTGACTCTGTCTATAGTGGTGATAAGAGGTGCATCCATGGGTCAGCATTAACATATCTTCCAGCTCCTGGCTCCTGATTGGACTGGTCTTACTCCTTGACTCAGCAGGTGACTGGAATTTAAGGTTACCTGTTTTAGCCATCAGGGGGGCACAGGCCATGTCAAAGTCAGCTGCTGGGCTTAGGCATAATACCGTCGACTCATGGTACATCTGGGCCAATCCACATTCTTCTGGCCAGATGCAGTCTCCTGCATCATGGAAAAGACGTTTGTTACCACCGCCTCTGAAAACAAACCCACTTAACTTATCGATTGTTGCTCGCATTGTATAAAGGTTTTTCCTCATTGTCTGGATCCCCTTGGCCTGTTCTACCACTAGACAGAGACTTTCAAAATTCTTTTGTTAATCTGTCTTACTATGATAAGGACTAAAAATCCAAACAATGAATCTGTATATTTGTTCTTCAAATTCATAAAAAACAGGCTTGAATATTTAAAGTAAATGACTGTTACACAGGTAATACAGATTCATTCTTGTTTAAAATGAGCAACTTAAGATTCTATATTAAGCTTCTGATAATATAGGCCATTCCCAATAGAAAATGTTGCAGAAAAATGTTTAAAATAATCAAAGCTACTGTAATTAGTAATATTTATCAAAAATGAAATGAATAGTAAATATTTTGTAAATTGAAATATTTATCATCATGATGAATCATTGGAATTTTACGTTTTAAATGCACAATTTTTTTCAAGTTATTTAAAAGTATTTTAAACTCAGTTCAAGATGTCTTGGGGCAAAAAAAACTTAAATTGAAATATCAATTTTTAACACTTCCAATAAAATCCGAGACTACAACAATAAGCAATTGATTGTACTTTATAAATTAACTAAAGGAGTTTGAATTCAATATTATAAAAAAACAACATCTTTTACTTTGACCACGTGCTACGAAACACAAAGTCCAAAATTGTCGATTATACGAACATTTAATAGAAATTTAAAACTCCTCAGTGAAAATGATAAAAATATTTAACTCAAATGAAAGGTTGCGCCTGAAAAAAAATTGTCGAAAGTAGCAAAAGTGTGCGAACTCCGAAATAACTAAAGTGGCGTTGCAAGATGCGCCGGGTGGTTAACTGGTTACATAAGAGCAAAAAACCCGGTCAGTGGCACGTGCACGCGATGCGCTCCCAATCTGATTTCCGAAGGGACGCGCTCTCGCGTCTCTTCCTCCCACCCTATAAAGCAAGCGCGACATTGCGCCCCACATAATTTTCACGTTTTCTCTTTAAATTTTCAATTTGAAAATTACGCTTATATGAACGATATCAAACTCTTTAAATTTTAATGTGTTATAGAAGCAATTAAAAGAACGTAAATTTTTAATTGAAATTTCAAGCTGATATAATTATTACGCGCCGTAAACTTTAAAAAGTGTATTTCGTAAAAAATTTAAGATATAACTCCGATTTTTATGCATTATATTTTTCGCTGTATATTAAATTTCTCTAATTTAATCTACTATTAGTTTTGTAAAAATAAAACAAATAATAATTGTGGTAATTACGCGTATATATAACGCATTTTTATGGTTTGTCTATTAAACGTTACGTAGTCATTATGTGGCTTGCAGTAGAGAAAGTGAAAGTTGCGAATAAATTGGCTGCCCTAAGTTTTCTCAGTTAAATCTTTTGACAAATTAATTGACGTTCAAACGAAATTCGATCCCTTAAAAATTTGACCGCGATTCATTGTACTGATAAAGCAAAGTCATTAACGTTAAGTAGCTTTGATTATTCAAATATTCCACATGCACAAGCGGTAAACAAAAAATAATACGATCGTTTAACTAACTAAAAGTCGAATAGAGTTAATAAATAAAATAGCGATAGTATTCATAATTAGAAGGAGTAAGTTAATGATGAATTTCTTGCAACTTTTATTAAATTCTTTGAAAAATGCTTTGTTTTTCAACCTTCTAGTTTGAATGTTGTTAATAAATTTTGTTTAAATAAAAAAAACTGCAATGTCGTTAATAAAAAGAATAATACGATAATGGTCTGATGATGCAAGCATTTTCCGATCAAAATATTATGATCGTAATGTCTTTTAAAAAGTTTAAAAATCATTTCCTTACAAACTTTATTTTATAGGTCGCGAGTCTCGTATAACATAGTAAACTCATCTAAAGGTGTCAATCGATGCATCATTGACGATTCCGTCGCTTACGCATTTCTATTTCGTTAAATGCAAGCGGACACCTGCAATTACTATGCTTCCAGAAATATAAAATTGATCATATATTAAGACTTCAAAATATCGGTATAGGAAAATTATAAGTTCAAAAGTTCAGTAATCAATAGAGAAAAACAAGTATATTTGAATTAAACAAAATGAAAATTATTAATTAGTAGTAATTCTTTTTAAAAACCATTAATTCATTAAAATCATCAATCTATACCTTAAATAGAATAAAAAATCGAAAGTCGTAAATAGTAACAACGTGACAAGTAATTATACTCGCAATGGCCAAGTATAAATGAAAAGATAAAGCCCCGATAAACTGTATAGTGCAGATTAAAAAGAAAAACTAAGAAACTTCACCTTAACGAAAGAAAACACACCGAATACTGCCCGCAATAAAAGCAATAACAAGGGATTACCTACCTTCTCGCAGCCTCTTCAGACGCGGCATGTAAGCGGCAAGTTCGTCGTGGCCGAAGCCACGCTTCCTGGCGCAAGCGACGGTGCGGCCGGTCTGCTGGGTGTCCGTGGGTTCGGTGTCCACGTCCATGCCGTGCGCGTCGGCCGCTGGCCGGTTGGCCGGCGCCTCGTGCTTTGCGCTCTGCGCCACCGGGACGTAGCCGTAATACGCGCTCGACGAGACGAACGACGGGTTTAGACCGCACTGCGCTGCCATCTTCGAGGTTATGTGTGTCGGTCGGCGGGACGGCGGCGCGCTTTCGGGGCCTACGTGTGCGTGCGTGTACTTACGTACCACCAACACGTGCGACGCTTTCCTTCCAATACAATACTGATGTACACACGTGATTTTTTTTGCTCCGCAAGGAGTACTCGTGGATCCTTAGGATTTACTACTTCGATCGATGTACAGATTTAGCGATGAGCTGCGCTCGATGAGTGAAGCGGATGTGCGGGAGGATATAAGCGTCGTCGGCAGAAGTAACGCTGGCGTACCGACTTTTCTACGCTTTTTTCTGTTCGATCGTCGGCTTTTTTTAGTCTTCCCGTAATTGTTTTGAATTCCTTCGGGTGCGGTGTTGTACAGGTCCACGTTGGGCGAGTTTCTTCTGTTTCTTATAATGGAAAAAAACGTGGCGTGGGTTAAAGATGCGGTCGAGCTGGAGACACAGCGTAACGTTGAATGCCGTCGAAGTGCTTAGCGCGGCACTGAGACGACTAAAGTGAAACCGCGCGCGCCGGCCGCTATGCGGCATGAGTAAGGGGAGGGGGGTGGCGGAGGGGGCTGACCCGTGATCACGTGACCAAAAAATAGATACGCGCATGCGCAAGTAAACAGCGCAACAAATTAAACTTGCCTTTCGCAGAGTGTGCGAAAAAATGTGATTATGTATGCGATTTAATATAAAAAGTATCAAATCTTTGTTTTATGAAAAGTGCAGTATTAATTGAATAAGTAAATACAGCATTATTGACAATCTTAAAATGGAATACTACAGCTAAATAAATGTATACGTATAAGCCTTCGACCTTGTAAGTATATAAAAAAACAAATAAGTACTTTCAGAACGAGTGCAATATTTTTTATTATTACGGATGAAAACAACACAAAAAATTATAAAAAAAGAAATTAAATAGGCAACATTTTTCAGGTATGCATCTTGATTGAATTCTAAACGGATTATATTTTTCCTATGCGTTTTGTATCGTTTTCTTTACTATTATTAAATGAATTTTAGGTCAATGGGCTTACGTGTACATATGTACATATGTACATACATATATTTATATTACGTGTTTTAGTAAACGAAGATATAAATAATATCAAAAGCATGAGCTTCGTAATTGCTAGTTAATTACTACTAAATTAAGCCAAATTTAGAGTATAAGGCATAAATAGATTTTACACTGTTATCTATTTTTATATTTTAATGAGTTCATTCAAATAAATAAGCGCCATGATGGCTGCATTGCACTATTCTCTTCCTAAATTAATGATAATCATCTCCACCCACACAATCACTCTGGAAGGTGCACACTGTACAGTTACCACTTCACCAGCGGACGCGCGGTCACGCATCGCCTATTCCCCTAATACCTTATACTTTTTATAACTATATTGCATACACGCGCGAGTGTGAATGTGTCAGTGCAATAAAGACCACACTGGGACTGGCTATAATATGACGTAACATACAAAAAAGGCGCAACATAGGCGGTGCTGTCGTCGGCTCGAATCTATCGCGGAGTCGCAGCGACAGTTCACACTTCACAGCAGTCCTTCGCTCGCGCTGCGAGCGAAAACACGATCGGTTTAGCGAGCCATTATTTTTGGCGAAGAGGAGCAGTCGAAAGCACCGAGCTTGCGACATGTCGTGCCGTTGAGGTTATGGCGCTCGCGACCATGTAAACACGAGAGTCGACCTGGGTAACTTTTCGTTGTACGCACGACAGTCAAGCAGACAAAGGCCGCGAAGATGGTCTTCGAGTCGATAGTCACGGAGCTGCTCAACAAGTTCCTCGGGGAGTACATCGAGAACTTGGACTACAAGCAGCTCAAGCTCAGCCTCTGGGGCGGTATACATCACATCATATCCTTATATACTCATTGACGCACTGTGTGCTTTCGATCGCAATGTTTAAACGAGTGATAGGTTATGTTTACGAAGTGCGGAGCAACTTGTTTTATTCCCGTTAGCGCGCATTATCAAGTTGACATCATCGTCGGATTTGACTTCGTTCGCTTTATTTTCGTCTTGTGGGGCTTCCGTACAGCGACAGGTTGAATGTGCGGATATTCCGCGCGATAAGCCAACTCGGGCAAGTGGTTATCGGACCACAACATTCACGCTCCGCAGCCCGCAGTGTTATTTATTTTTTATAGCTTCTGACTGCTTTTGCGCACCTGAACAACGACAGTCGTTGTTTTACTCCACCTTTTATGAAGTGTTAAGTTAATTTAAGAAATAAGCATGAATCAACTTTGCTCCGGTTTAATCCACGCATCGTCTGGCGATCCAATAATCGTCAATCATACGTTTATTATTTTAAAAAAATGTTATCGAAAGATACGTCTAATCGTATGCGATACACGCTTAACATAATTGAAATAATAAATTTAATTTATGAAATTATTTTTATAGTATTTGTATGTTTGGGTTACAGTCCAAAATTTTACTAAAAATCATTAAAATTGTCAGATAAAATGCAAGCCAATATATTTATTGTTTAGATTTAAAGTAAAACTTGTTATTTAAAACATACAATTAATGAATAGAATTAAATTTTGAATATATTAGTTGACTGTGCATTGTTTATGTTTTATTATTACAACAAAGTTTCGCCGAATTCGCAAAATAATGCTGAGGCCAAAAATAGATTTGAACAATTACTTCATATAAAAGCTATATATCTCAACTTATAAGCTCATCATGATTTTCTCAAAATTAAATATAAATTTCTCGTTAGTTCAATCGATCGAAGAAATTGTGAAGGGGGAGTGAACGTCCTCAGGGAGAAGGGGGGCAGATGGATAGATAGATAAACATCTTTTGAAATTGCATCGGGATTGAAATTTTGGGGCTTTATTTTTGTTTGGAGGTCGCGAGCCACGGACACGTGCACCAATGGCTTACGCACCGCCGGGGCTTTTAACTCACCGTCGCGTGTGACATCAGGCTCTATATTTGATTTTTATACGTGAAGTGTTTATGGGACGTTCCCACGCGAGCGCCTTCGACGCGCTTTTTTTTCTTCATTGCTTTTCGAAAATTATGACGACTTTTAATGAGATGTGGAGGTCTATATCTACGCTCATCTTTTTTTCAAATTTATTCAAATTTACATTATTTAGATTTATGCATTCACGGGTAGTCAGAGTCGGTATAGAGTTAATTAAGTGTCTGCCGGATCCTGCAGTTTCTTGATAAAAAAAAAAGGAAAATAGAGAATTCAGAAATTCAATTTAAAATTAACTTTGCGTGGCCTGTTAGATTAGCAATTTTTTGGGGCTTAAAATAGAATAGAAAGTGTGCAGAAATCTTTTAACAGACCGAGCAAATTGAAGGCGAAATTTTATTTGTGGTTTCGGAAATTTTTTAGCTCGAGATTGAAATGAATTTCTTCTATTTCTATTTCTTCATAACTCAATAAATTATTAAGAAATTTATTTTTCATTTCATTCATAAAAATTGTTACAGTAATTGAATTGTTTATTATGAAAAAAAAAGTAAAGAAACTATGCCATCTGGTTAAAAATAAAAAAATGAAAAATATAATTCATTGTATGTAAAATGTTCATTGACTACAGAAAATTATGTTGAAAACTAGTTTATTTTGCATTTATTAACTCACTATTTTTATCTATGTAAGATGGCAATCCAAAGTGATTCATATTTCCGAGCGTCGTAATTAGGATAAGGAATAACATACAAAATTTGATGCCCGCAATATGAAAATAACGAACTAATCACGATACTTAAATAGACGCGAAAAAGAAATAAAAATTCTAAAAGATCAAAAGGAAACAAAAAAAAAATGTTAAAAAATTATGACAGCGCGAACAAGTCAGCTATATTGGAGCTAATCCTCGGAATCCCCGTGTTTTGCAAGCCTTTGATATTACAAAAATAATCGCATTCTTATTTTTATTTGTAGGAGATGTAGTCCTCAGGGATCTTCTGATAAAAGAAAGTGCGCTGGATATGCTGGAATTACCTATAAAGCTGGAATATGGCCGATTAGGTAACTATTTTAAGCATTAAAATATTTTATTTTTGAAATAACAAATTTATTTATTATACTATATTTATTTACTTATTTATTTAAGATATATAAAAATTAATGTCTGTATTCCTTAAATAAAGTAATTTGCAAAACATATACAAAGATAAACATATTATCAAATGTAATTAATTTTCTATATTTTGTCAATTATTAGGAAAATTGGTGCTGAAGATTCCTTTTAGTGATATGTGGAATGGCCAAATTGATGCTATAATTGAAGAGTTGTTCATTCTGATAGTACCATCTACTCAAGTACAATATGATCCAGAAAAAGAGGCAAAAGCTCAGCTGGATGCTAAGAGAGCTGAGATTGCTAGAGTGGAGCGGAACAAGCAATTGGCAGACATGAAAAGTATATATCTTTACTAGATATTATTAAACAGATAATAATTTAGTTAATGATAGCTAATTTTAATATTATTTGCAGATCAGGAGAAGGTTGATGATTCTATGATGGAAAAATTGATAGCTCGAATGATCAAGAATATCCATGTGGAGATTAATAGAATTCATGTAAGATATGAAGATCATGTCACCTTCAAAGATCATCCATTCTCCATAGGTTTCACCCTCAACCGATTTGCTTTGGAGAGTTGTGATAATACTTGGTCGACAACTGGTAATTTGAAGGACATGTATGCTATTCAACAAATATTTAAGGTAATTCATGTTTTCACATTGCCTCAACTCTTTTCAATCAGTAACAATTTTGAATATATTTCATTACTATCGGTTTCTTATACAGCTATGTACATTGGACAGTTTGGCTGTGTACCTGAACCCAACACCAAAACAATTTAGCAAAGAGCCTAAAGAAAAATACTTAAAAATATTTACTGAAAGTATTGCTACACCAGATTTTATACCTAAAGATAATCTTTACCGTACGTTTTTTTTTATTTATGTCTTAAAATTTTGATAGAAGTAATATATTTAAATGAAATATGATATTTTAGTACTTGGACCCATAAATGTAAAGGCTAAGTTAAAGTTGAATCCTAAACCAGAAACTGATGGTAGCAATTATACGATACCAAAAGTTTGGCTAGACTTGGAGATGCAGAAATTGAGAGTGGCTTTATCGAAACATCAGTATCAGACTCTAATGCAGCTAGGAGAAGGCTTGAATATGGCTCAAAAAGCTGCTCCTTATAGAAAGTACAGGCCCAATTTGACGTCGTATAGGGGACATTATAAAGAATGGTAAAAAAATTAATATAAAAATAATTCATATTATTTAAATATTTTTCTAATAAAAATATTTCGGATTAAATAAAGCTTAATAATTTTCAATATTAATTTTCAATAATTGAAGGTGGCATTTCGCATATACTTGCGTAATGGAAGAGCATGTAAGAAGACTCCAAAAAAATTGGGATTGGAGTCATATGAAAAATCACAGAGATACATGTCGAAGTTATGCAAAAGTGTATCGAACAAAATTGAAGGCTAAAAAATTCAATCTTGAGATTGAAGAAAAATTGGCTGAACACGAAAGAATATTGGATATTTTTAATCTCGTTATTATTCGGCAACAAATTGAAATGGAGGTAATTGACTTTAATGTTTGTTAATTATACGATGATTTTAAATAGTAGACGTAAAATTTTTGAAAATTTTGTAGGTTGAAAAATTGGCAGAAAAGGAAAAAGATTTGAAAGCAAAGAGAGGCTGGTTTGGATTTTTGTGGGGGACACCACAAGAAGAAGAAGTTCAAGAGTTGAACACAGCCGCAGCCATCAGTAGGTTTTTGTTTAAATGTTTTATTCTAGACTAACTTGGTTTAAATATTCAATAGCATATATTGATAAAATAAAATATTTTAGTGAAAAAGTTCGAGGAAGCGATGACACCTCAAGAAAAAGAGAAATTGTATAGAGCTATTGATTATCAAGAAAATAGCGCACCTGCTCACTATCCCGAAACTTACGAAATGATCGATACTACATTCTTTTTGCACGGTTTACAAATAATGCTACTGGATACCGACAAGGAACATCCAGTAGTTATGGATTTTCAGTTGAATGAAGTAAAGGCTGGTTTTAAATCGAGACCTGCAGCTAATGCCACACTGTAATTTCTTGTTTTTCTACTCTTTTTTCTTGTTTTCTCACTTCTACTAATGTCGTGAAAAAGATATCAGTAGAAAAAGTTTTAATTTGTGCTTTTTTTAATTTAATAGGGTGACGATTTCATTAAACGATTTAAAGATGCTCGGTGTGCAACAGGGAGAAAAAGTGCCTTCATTGATTAATACAGTACGGGATGAAGGTTCCGAAAATTGCCTGTTCTGTGTGTCTTATGAGAAAAATCCTCTTGACAAACTCTGCGGGGACAGAGTTATTGTCAAATCCAGTTCAGTGCATATAGTTTACGATGCTCAGACTATCATTGAACTTATAAAATTATTCAAAGTACAAGATCCATCTACTCTAAATCAGTAAGTTAAAATTTTGATTCCTAATAAATTAAAGTTTACTATCTATTTATGTACTATTGCTTCAAATTTATAGATTGCAAGCTGCTGCTGCAGAAAGGCTTGACAGCTTAAAAGAAGTTTCAGCTCTTGGTTTAGAATATGCTATTCAAAAACATTCTGCATTAGATATTCAGGTAGTTTTCCGTATTCTTTAATAAAATAAGCATATTATAATAAATGTTATTATTAATTTTCTAAAAATAATATTTTAGGTTGATTTAAATGCATCTCAATTATTGATACCCTATGGTGGTTTATATAATGGAAACGAATCTTTACTGGTGGTGAATCTTGGTAGTTTCAAAATGCACACATTGGAGAAATCAAAAGACGAAGATGCAAAATTAACTGTCAAGCATTTGGTGAGCATGGGCAAGTCAGAAGAAGACATATTGGCTCACCTTCGACAGTATAGCTATGACAAATTCGTCTTGAAGATAGTTAACTTCCAAGTATGTCAATATAATTTTATTGAGTTTGTTCCTTTTGAAGTACTCTAAAACTGCAATTTCGTAATCTTATTTCTTAGGTGCTTATTTCTATGGCAAACGAGGATTGGAGAGATGCACTTACTAGTTCAAACAGTAATATGAAGGTTTTGCAACCAACTACATTGGAAATAGAATTTCATAAATGCCTTGTCATGGATGATCCTCTACTACCTAAAACTAGGCTTATTGGAAATTTGCCATCTGTAAATATCAATATTACAGGTACATTTTATTACAAATTTTGATTCAATACTTTTTTTAACTGAAACGGTGATTATCAAAATCTTTCTCTAGAAAATCGTTTACTTGAGGGTCTAAAAATTGCTCAAAGTATTCCACTGCCTGAAGATGAACAACCAAATGTTACCAGTCCTAAACTATCAATGGTAAATATTTAAATTATTTGCTATATGCTTATTAAAAAAAGTTAGGACATTTAAAGACAATTTTTTTACAGACTAAATCAGTATCTCAGTTATCTCTAATGAAAGATAACTATTTATCTAAAATAGAAAAGAAGCAGGAGAATATTCCAAGTACAATGAAGCAAATGATTGACTTAGAAACTAAATTCATCATGAAAGGTAATTACGCCTTTCTTTAATGTTTGTTTCTAATAAAAAATAAGTTATTAATGATTATAACATTTTTTAGAATTTATATTGACAATATGGAAACAAGAAGAAGAAAAGGTAACACCGTTTATCAGATTCGAATTACTGCAATTGGAAGCAGAGATGGTGCAAAAAACGTTCAACCAGGAGGTAATGCTAAGACTTGGTGGGGTTCAAGTGAAGCAGCATCATGGAACTGGGGAAGTTTTTATAATCAACACACTGATGTCTTCTGGAAAAGAGGAGTACCTCATTGTTATTAAGTTTGTTAATGTAAATATCAAATTATTATAAATGTTTTAAATTAAAAAAGAAATTCAAATTAATTCATTGTAATGATTTTTTTTCAGATGAATAAGCGTTCACCTGAGTTCGCTCAGGCTGGGTCGGTAGTGAACTTACTTGAATTAGATTTCACAACCCTCCACGTTCTTTTACATCAAGAAGCTTTGATAAATGTTCTTCAATTCATATCGAATATTCAGGTACTTATAATCAAAACGAAGATAAGATGAGTAAAAGGATGAGAGTTAAAAAAGTGCTCTTTTTTAGGATAATATCAGCGCTACCTTTGCAACAATGGAAGAAAAGAAAAAAGAACTAAGCAGAGATAGAATTGGCCAGTTGACTACAATCCAAGAAGACACATCTACGTTTATCAAAGAACAAATTCAAAAACGAAAAATTCGTATGTCCTTTTTTTATTAAAATCTCGCGTCGAATATTATTGTTTCTTTCTTAATCCAAAAGCAATAATCTAACAGACAAATTTTACATGACTGTCGGAATTTTCAGGTCGGAAATCACCACAGGTGGAGATAGTAGATTTGAAAGTAACTGCAAAAATAGGAACGATTAGCTTGAAAATGTCAAACGACTTTCGCGACCTAAGTGCATTCTACATTCAGGGGATTGCAGCGGGTTATGTCATGAAGGCTTCGCATTCTAAGGCCACGGTTCACCTCAGTTCTGTTAATATCAAGGATTTAAATGTCATGTCTATCTACAAAAATGTAAATATATTTAAACGAAAAAATTGATATTTATTATTAATTGATATTAATCACTGGAAATTTATTGATTTATTTCAGATTGTTTCGGTGGAAGGCTCGGAATCGTTACAAATCGAAGCAATAATGAATAACATTCAAGCTGACGATGTGGATAAAAACAACATGTCTATTACCGTCAACATGGGCTGTCACAGAATTGTATTTTTAAACGCCTTTGTTACTTCAGTTATGGTAATAAAAATCGTTAAAATTTTTACGTACATCATAAATTACACATTATTAGATACATTATTTAAAAAATCGTTGTAATTAATATCCACAGAACTTCTTGAATAATTTCCAAGCTGCTCAACAAGCAATTGCGGAGGCGTCTGCGGCTGCTGCCGAAGCAGCTAAAACGAACATAAAAGATGTACATCAGCATGCGACTCGTATTGAATTGTCCGTTAATTTGAAAGTAAGCTTAAAATTTATGTAATTTCACTTGATTCTTATGTTGATATTAAACACATAAATAATTTTTTTAAAGGCTCCAGTAATATATGTACCAATTAACTCGAAGAGTCAGCAGTGTCTCATGTTGGACATGGGTAACCTTGTAGTGAGCAACGACTTGAAGAAATTAAAAGTGGAGACTGAGTCCAACGAATATCCCATCGTCGATGATATGAATATTGAATTACAGAATCTAAAATTATCGAGGTACGTAAAATGGAATAAAAACAATTTTTTATTCTTGAGAGAAAAGTACTAACAATATACATACCTAAAGGAAATCGTACAAAAATAAATAAATTTTTTTTAGAGTTCTACTAAACAAGGAAACTTTTGTAGCAGAAAACGAGATCGTATTATTACAGCCTGTCTGTGTCAAACTGCAGATGAAGCGAAATCTCTCGAGTGCATGGTACCGAGGAATTCCGGATATTGAGATGTCTGGTCGACTGAAGCGCATCGAAGTTCTTCTGAATCAGGAAGATTACGTAATGATACTATCGACGCTAAGTGAGAATCTCGGCGAAACTGTTGAGGACGGTTCCACTACGCCTGTAGGCCCAGTTGTACCTGTCTCTCGTGAATCCAGGATTGCACCTGAGGAATCACGACGCAACACCATCGGTTTGTTTTAAATTACTTCTATCTTAATAATGAAACATATTCAATAAATATTTTTGTTTGCAGTTAAAGCAGACGTGGAAGTAAACAGAGAACCTGGTAGTTACGATCATCAAGAGCAGCGCCAAGTACAAACGACGATTAAATTCGAGTTCATTATGGACAGCCTCATCGTCGAACTATTTACTGGAGGGTCAAAAACGGTACGATCAGAAATGAATTCTATTAAACGCGAGTTTATAAAATAATAATGTTGTATTTAAAAACGATAAATGTTTTAAAAAATTAGCTGAACTCGAAAAACTCACCACTGCACTTGCCAGAGAATGGACTGGCGAAGTTCAGTATGTCCTACTTAGCGATCAAGGGTCGCATGTACGCGGATGGTCTGTTAGCTACGTCGCTGCTGCTGATGAACTGTACTCTGGACGACACTCGGCACTACAGACGGGGTTCACTTGTCAGGATCATGGAGAGGACTAGTGAATTACCTGAGATAGAGAACTTTGGAGAAAGTTCTGCCAAACCTATTCGGAGTATGTTGGATGTTACCGTCAGGAAGGAGCCGAATGACATGTTTGGTAAGCATTCTTTTTTTATCGCTTGTTGACATTTTTTAGAAAATAATATAACTTTATTGAATACGTTCATATGTAACACAAAGTGTAATAATAAATGATGGGCTCCGCAGTGGACGTACGAGTGTTCTCCTTCAGTATCATCGTCTCGCTCGACTATTTAATGAAAGTCAAAGATTTCTTCGCCGTGGCTCCAGAACCGTTGCAACAAGAAGCTCTTCAAGCGTCCCAGAAAAACCAATGTGAACTAAAGAAAAAAGCTGCCCAGCCTGCTCCTCCGCCAGTCAATGACACTATGATGACCATCAATCTGCACATCGAGAAACCTGATATCATACTCCTTGAAGACATGGATAATATCGACTCTCACTGCATAGTGCTTAATGTGAGCGTATAATTATTATTTTTTGAAAAACTTATTTGTCCAATAATTAGGTGACAATATTTCGATACATTATATTATATTCGTTTTAGACTGAAATAATAATGAAACTTCGAATGATGGGTGAACATCAAGTTATTTCGGGTTCCATCAAGGATGTCTCTTTGTTAACAGGAATTTATAATCCTGCTAAAAGAGCCGACTTTCTTTATCAGGTAAATTTTGCGTTGATTATGATAGCATAGTTCAGTATTAATATTACATTAATTGACTATATCATTTTTTTATTTTAATGAAATCACGAAAGGTAATACGACCTACCAGCATTAGTATTGCCGGGTCAACGCCGGAAGGTAAAGGCTTGCATGTGGATGTTTGTATAACCGACATTCATATTTCCGTTTCGCCAGGTAATATATTTTTAATTTTTTCAACAATTAGTTTAAAGTTATTTATTTACGATAATAATTATTCTACCACGAAAATTACAGGAACCATTGAAATTATAAACAGAGTTTTGCAAACCGTAACTAAAAAAGATGAAGAAGGTGATGAGGTTAAAAAAGTCGAGCCCGCACATCAAGGACTTTGGATCGTCACTCCGTTTACCGATTCGGATTATTGGTTCCTTAAAACAGGTAATTTGAAAATAACGTATTCTGTAAAAGGAAATACTAATTCTAATAAATATTGTGAACTTTAGAAATGGGAACGGAAGCCTGTGAAGATCTTCAGTTTTCGGACGATGAATCTCCGACTCCAACGGTGTACAAGCCGGAGCTAGCCATCGTCTCCGCGCCGGTGATTCTTTTGACTCTTGAAGCTGGTGTTGGCAACAAAACCCTACCTATTCTGCTAATGCATCTTGGTTTCCAAAGTAATATCAGTGACTGGAGTACTAATACGGTATGTTTTTAGATTGTTTATTATATATTAAAAAAGACATGTTTGGCAGGTCCATTATAATTTTTTATAAATTTATTTTAAATGCAGATGGGCATTGAATCGTCAATATCAATTGTGATGGCATATTATAATAGCAGATTAGCATTATGGGAACCACTTATTGAGCCGATGGAATCTATCAGTAATGGAAAGAGAATATCGACTCCATGGGAAATAAAAGCTAAGGTACAGAAAATATTTGAAACTATAGTTTATGTATTTAAGTATTGCATTGCTATAAAAATGTAATACTTGAATTTTTTGTAATGAAATTAACTAAAATTTTATTAAAACTTTTTAATCATTCATCGAAAATTTTATATTTCTGTAGATTCAATTCAATGATGTTGGAGTAGACACTGCAGTCAATGCATTAAGTCCAGTTTCAGATTACGAGCCAGAAGGCTTTCAGCAAAAATCTAGGATGTCCATAGACATTACATCTACAGTAAAAAATAATAATTTTTTCTCAAAGTATTTGTTTAAATTTATTACTTACATAAATCTCTTACTACTGTTTGGTATTACAGGAAAATTTGGAAATTACTGTCACGAAAACTTGTCTGGATGTACTGAAACGCCTAGGCAATGCATTTTCAAATGCTATGGAAGTAGGCAAAAAGTCGACAACACAAAAGGTGGCGCCCTACATACTGAAAAACGAAACTGGACTCACTATAACATTAGATTTGGAGAAAAGTAATTTTAAGGTATTCAAACGTTCATTTCTGAAATGTTTAATAGTATTAATGAATATCAATATATCAATATAATGAACAGTAAAAATAAAAATATGTATTAAAAATAAAACAAATCCATTAAATTGCTGTGTTAACTATAGGTGGCAGATGACGAGAATAGTCTACAAAGTAGCACCAAGCAGACGTACGCCGAAGTACTTTTGGAGTCGAGTACTTCGGTAGAGTTGTCTTCCAAGGTTAAAGAAGAGATTAACTTGCTCGAACAGTTGAAGGCAGATACCGTAAAAGATCGCGGGGCTAAAAAATTCGTCATTTCGGTAACCATAAGTTTAGAAAATTCAATTTTTCAATTTTATTTTTCTTATTTTTATTTTGAGAATGTATTAATTTACAATAAAAAAATTAAAGTTTAAGGAGATTGATAAAACGCTCGAAATTCCGGTTCTCCGGGCCGATAAGCGCTTCTACTCCTTAAAGTACCGCAAGGAGAGTTCGGAGGAATGGGGTATCATTTCAGACGTAGTCGTGGAGGATGGCAGTACCATTGTGACACTGCGAAGCATTTTGCAAGTAAATTAAATTACTTTTCATATATAAATTATTTTGAAAATTTGAGACTTTTTCTATTCATACTTCTTTCTAGGTGCACAATCATTTCTGTGAGCCTGTGTCCGTGTATTACATGACCAAGCGTGGAGTTGAAGTAGAAAAGGTTGGAACAGTACAGCCCGACGAAAAGTTAAATCTTCCACTAGATGCTGTATATACACCGACGAATATTTACTGGCTCTTCTTTAGTATCGATGGGTAAAATAACTAATTGTTTTTTATTTTAAAAGTGTTTTTAATGAAATTAAAAGATAATACAAAAATATACAAAAGAAAGTTAAAAGATATACTTATACATTTTTAGGTACATGGTGTCCATTGAACAATTCATATGGAAGGACTTACAAAAGACGATCTCCATGACAAAACTCTTGAAATGCGAAACTCGTTCTAAAATGGATACAATCGAGCCTTTCTACATTCAGGTAGATCTTTTTACATAAACAATTGAAACAAAAACATCACTTACATGCACAAACAAAGAAATTGCAGCAGCTTTACTCATTAAATCATAAGATTTAACTTTAATGTTAATGTCGGTTAAATTATGAGTCAGTTAATGATATAATTAAGTTAATATACTATAATTAAGTAATTGAATCGGGACTACTTTGAACATTTCAGAAATTAAATCAATTTACTTCAATTACACGACCCAATAGGAAAAGAGCGTTTCTTAAACTATTTTATTTACAAAAGAAATGCTTTTAAAATTAAAATAATAGATTATTAATTAGGCACTTAATTTAATCGATTAATTTTAAATAAGAAAAAGCGATATTCGAAGAGTTTTTTTCTGTCTAATTTCTAGACGCTATACGCGATGCTCATCGTCGCTAGTGTTCTCTTTAGTAACGACACCCCCGATTTATTGCTAAACATAATCAGACGGCGCGAGCGCCGGGGCCGATGTCCCGAGTCGCTCGTCGCGAAACCGACAGGATCATCTTTCCAGGTACTCAACGATGCCAACATCGAAGTACCTTCTATTCCACTTTCTTAAATTGTTATCGATTGTGAAAGAATTTCGATGTTTTTTTTAATGTTTTTTTTTCTTTTTATTGGATGGTGAAAAAGCGATGCTTCTGTAGCTAAGGTAGAAATTACTTTGTTTGTCTTATATTATCTTAGGCTTTCAGTGTATTCGTTGAACCTCTTAATGAGTTCTTATAATCATAAATATATTTTAATTTTCATTACTGCTATAAGAGATTGATAAGATACTCATTCATTTTTCTTTTAATGTATGAATTCGATTAAAATTACATTTCTTTAAGAATGATTCGTTTTACGTTTAATTTAAATTATTCATGATATAGAACATTGTTAACTGTATCATGACATTAGTCGACTTATTAGCCATTTATTTGTTTTGAATGATACTAAGCAATATACACAGTACATACATACATTTAACAAAAAAACTAACATGCAACGCCAATAAATAAGTTACTGAAAAGTCTAACAACCACGAGAGTTAAAGAGGTTTAACACTTTTGGAAGCAAGTAGACAAGCACTAGAGCTATCAGACTGTTGGATGATGGATCAGTGTTTAAATTGGCATCGCATTCAGTCCAGAATTTAATTAAAGAAATGTTTTTTTTTTGTTTCCAGGTGGTTGGCGAAATCGAGCAGGTGTATTTCGAGAATACGACACGTCATACAATGGCCAGCACAATTTACAATGTTCACCTATATCCAGCTGTCTATCTGAAAAACTTCCTACCCATCGACATCATCATTTGCTTACCTGGTAATACTCAAGAAAAGCGCGTCGAGGCTAGTACTACGCTGCAGATACCCACAATCGATCCCAACAATTCTTATATTATTATCAAGGTACTTATAGAATATTTTCTTATTATTTTTATTGATGAAAAAATCATCTGGATATTACTATTTCAATTATTACCAATTATAAAAGTGTAAGTCTACTCTAAAAAAGTTATATATTATTCTTTTGAATTTAGTTGCCGCAATATTTGGAGAAGGATTGGTCGTGCCGAGTGGAGATTACGGCGAACGCACCGGAGTTTTCGGTCTGGTCTTTCGAGTCGTTCGATAGTGCGCAAAAGGTCATTATGGACCTAGGCATGCACACCTCCTACAAGCACGGCTCGAGCATCATGGCTCTCTATTGCCCCTTCTGGATGTTGAACAAAACTGGTCTTATGCTTTCTTATAGGGTGAGTTACCATGGGAGACGAAAGTACCAATTCTTTATTAGCTTCGAGGTTACTACTTTCTTATACGGCGTCTTTCGCTGTTACATTTAAAAGGTCATTGTTTCAATATTGCTTAGACATATTAGAAGGTTGCAATACTTATCTGGTATAAAAAACTTGTTAATTAAAGAAAACTTTAGAGAAACAGTATCCTTTTAAAGAAAAGAGAAAGTCGAGGTAAGAAGGAGCAGTACCACGTATTTTTTGGGTTACTTAGAAATCATCTCTTTTACCCTCATTTCTACTTCATGAATGAAAGTTCTTACTATGTTTACCTTTTTAACATTAAATTCGCTCATATGCTTGAAGTAACGAGTATACCCCATTTTACTCCTTTAGAAAATTTCTGATTATAATTTTTATTAAAAATTCACGATTTAAAAATTTGTCCTACACTTATCTAGATATTCTAAATCACAGCATTACCCCAGTATTTATTAAATATTAATTAAGTTTGTTTTATCTTTTTTACTCAGTAGATGTTTAAAGAAAATTCAAACTTTTACACGTAAAATAATTAAATCTTCAATTTCTAGAGACTGTCACAAGGTATGCCAGAAACAAAGTTATTTTGAATTACCTAGTAATACTTGTTAAAGCAAATCAAAATAGTGTATTTAGAAAGGAACTTTCTATCTGGTACAGCGTGTGCTCGCATTGCATTTACACATCAACATCGTTATTTCAGACATTATTTTCATGTGGACATTTTTATAAAGCACGGCGAATCATTTCGATAACGACATTAAATGTTCCCTAAAAATTCAGAACGTCAAGAGAGTGAGCCTGATGTTACAATTACCTACTTACACTTTGCGTTGTTTTTCCAGAAATCAAGTAAAGGTGGCAAAGAACACTCGAGTCCGATCAAGGTAGAGAACTTTAAAAAAAAACTGCCTATAATGCCAAAGTTGTACTCGATGCGTTTATGTGTGCTTCTCGTAGATCTTAGCACTGTGATTCTACGATGGCTTTAATTTTTATTGAAATTGATTTTTTCAAATTATTTAAACTTAGTTCAATTTATTTTTTTTTTTTTTCATTTATCTAGTTATTTAACATTTAAATGAACATTTTGAACATTTTATTTATAATAGAAGCTTACGCATTTAAAATTATACTAATTTTTTAATGTAAATTTTTAATGTTTACTATATTTAATGTGATTGTATAATTTCTTCAGTTTATTAATTTATGAATAATATTATTGATTGCATGCTCTTTTATTCGTTATATCCTTAAAACTAATCGATTAATTTATTAATGGAATGTTACATTTTGAATTACGCGGTTTTATTTATTTATTTTAAACAATGCCTATAAGAAGCACAGCTGAAAAAACACAAGTTCACTTCTAAAATACTTGCATTATTTTTTTCCTATTTTTAACAAAATTTTCGAAAAGTGATTTTTATTAAAGGCTATCATAACAATGAGCAGCCAATAACCAATATATAACGTGAAATCAGTTTTCAAAAATTGATCAATAAATGCGAAAAAAAGTATTTGAATCCTATTTTTTTACTTAATCGGCTAACACATTATACAACTTTGATTGCAAATAAAAAGCTGAACGTAACCGAACTCGCACTCGCAAAATACGTAAAACGAGATGTATTTCAGAGGCTCTCGTGCGTCAGGTCTGGCCACCGGCAGTGCGGACGACGTGGAAGGAAGAAGGTGCCCCCGGTGAACTCTAATTCAATCCCTCTTTTTTTTTTGTTTGTCGTTTCCTACGATTTTTCTCCTAATCCCAATATCTATATCGGCGGTCGGATTTGTATAAACCCATTTTTAACGTTTTTTTTTGTTCGCTGTGTCTCACGGTTTAACCAAAGTCGTTCGCTGGTTTCATTTCATATTCTTTGAAGTCATGGATTAATTCTCGATTTACGCACCTAGGAATCATGAAAAGTTCTTCAAGGTCGAATGTACTTGCACGTGCCTAGCGGGAGTGGTAGTAAAATAATTTGTTGCATGTTGCTGAGTATGTACTTATTTTGCATGACTTTTTGATGTGTAGGTGCCTTGTTTCAGGCTTTACTTTTTTTAGGTAGTATGGTATTCCTGTACTCTTTGTATGCTACTACTGTACTATGTGACAGTATTATTCGATTGGTGTTGATGCTTCATAAAAACATAAATTTGTCGTTGTCGCGGCATTTTATATTGATGGTCAATCTAAAACAAAAAGCAAGAATTTAGTCATTTTATTTATTTACTATACGTAAAATAATGTAGTTATTTAAAATTTGACGTACTATAAATGCTGTGAATCTATAACCGAAAGTACATCTATTTAAAAATTTAATTAATGTCATAACCATATAGAAAGTACTCATAGTCAAAACAAATGTTGTCAATTATTTTCAATTAAATGTTCTCACTTACCAAACATTAAATAACTAACTACCCTTTTCCAACTAACACCAACGATCCATCATCACTTACTTCACAGGTGGAGGTTTTATAGCTAAATAAAGAAAAATATTAAAATCACATCTGCAGGTGGAAGTTTCACGGCTTATTAAAAAGAATAATACATTAATAAAAGACGAAATAAAAAATTATTGCAAGTAAAAATGAACCTCGTGTCGTTTGACGCGTTTTATTAATTTCAGTCGTCCGAGGAGCACCTGAATGTGCTTTACCACCCGGAGACGTTCAAGGGTCCGATACTATTCTCGTTCAAGTCGAAGGTATTCTTCGGCAAGAAGAAGGCGATGGTGCGCGTCGAGGACGGCGAGTGGTCCGACAAGTTCTCTATCGACGTCGCCGGCAGCAAGGGAGTCGTCTCCTGCAAATACAACGGCAAGATCTACCAGGTACTTCCTTTTTTCTCGAAATTACTAATTTTTTAATTAAGTTTAAAACATATAAAATCGATTCAATTGAGGCTAGGAATCGAGAACATTGATGATGCATTAATTTTTAGATCGGAGTGCATAACCAGTTGACGTACAATTCATTGACGAAGCAGATTACGTTCGCACCTTATTTTGTTCTGATCAACGATGCCGATTTTCTCATCGAGTGCCAGGAAGCCGATCGACCAGCTGATCCGATAATCAAGGTTTACTTGCAGACTTTATTCATTAACTTACTAGAATTATAATATCGCCGCAAAGCACATTTGATACATTCTATAAAAGAATTGAAATGAAAACGATGAAATTTCTGTTTAATAGGTTCCACCTGGTGAGTGTACACCACTATGGCCAAATTCTGAGCAAGAGGAAAAGACTTTGAAGGCCAGGGTAGCTGGGCACCCAGAAAAAACTCCGGCATTCATC
Organism: Eurytoma adleriae; assembly: GCA_900480045.1. Taxonomy (NCBI): domain Eukaryota; kingdom Metazoa; phylum Arthropoda; class Insecta; order Hymenoptera; family Eurytomidae; genus Eurytoma; species Eurytoma adleriae. The sequence goes on from UXGC01000140.1 coordinate 153,302, forward strand.
TACACTGATGTGAACAGTACTCTCCTTAAACTTGACAATAAGGTTTATTTTTTTATTAATTACCTCGCGTGATCTTTTAAATCATTAAATTTTCTTTTAGATTAAATTTTTAACCATTGTTTTTAATTTTCAGTACGGGGGTATAAACGTAGATATACAGATCAACGAAGGTGGAGTTTACGTGACCATGTCAGCGTACGCTCATGGAAATGCTCCTGCTTTAATTGTCAATCACACACCGTACTCTATTAATTTATGGGAAAAAGGATCAATGAACGTCAGGTAAATTTCTAATTAAATGAAAGCAAGTTTCATTAAAATTTATTAAGCTTTCATCCATTGCATAATAAAGTCAAGCGAGTCTTGTTTACGTTAAGTATTCTTTTAGAACGATACAATCTTACAACCGCATGTTCTACACTTGGGAGAACCCAGCAGGACCAAAACTCATAGTTTGGGAGGACGGCACTAAAAAGGAGATCACTAATAATCTTCGTAAAGTACGTGCTGTTTTTTTTTCCTTTTAATTAATTTATCTTTGTCGTCAAATCATTGATCTAATAATGAAACATTTTCGCAGGATACTTTAGGAGCGTTCATGATACCCGATATTGAACAGGAGATTTTTTACGTATCGTTCTTAGACGGTATACAAAGAGTTTTGTTGTTCACGACAAACTTGAAGATCGCCGAGGACTGCCAGTTGGTTGGTGACCTCGAAATCGTCGATCAAGATATCACTCTAAGTATACATGGGGTTGGCCTCTCCCTCGTAAACAACATCAGTCGATCCGAACTTCTCTACATGTGCATCGTGAGGTACTGAATTTATTTACATTAGTACAAGAGGTGTGATTAATTGACAACTTAAGATTTTATATATCATATGAAACACTAATTTTGATTTTAAGTTCCGGAATCATTTGGGAAACGCGAAAATCAGCCACTGGCAGATGGAGAGCCATGAATAACCACGAAGTTTTCCTTGTCGAGGAGGGATACAAGAAATACCTTATGGAGCTGCAAGTAGACAAGGAAACCGCCTATCGAGTTGCATTGGCACCTAAGTTCGAAGTAACTTGTTTACTTTCATTATCGACCCCTTTTTTGGTGTACAAAATATTAAAAGAATTTTCGATTTATAGGTGGACTTTTTGAACTTGGAGATGTTAAGGCCGCACCGTAGATACATGCGAAGGACCTTCCAGACGGGTCTGTGGATGCAGTACCGAACATCGGCCCACCAGGTGCAGCTGCACGCCAAAATAAATAAGTTGCAAATCGATAATCAACTCTCCGACTGCGTCTTCCCCGTTATACTTGCACCAGTCCCTCCTCCCAAGAGTGTAACATATAGTGCTGGTAAGTTTGCCTTTTTCTACTTCGACGGTTAAGTAGAAAAAAAATCATTTATCCGTGGCCCATTTCTTATTGATGATGTAAATTTAAATTTCTTCTAGTGGCTAAACCATTCGCGGAAATGAGTATGGTTAAACGTCTGCTGGAGCATAGTACCGTCCAACAATTTCGGTACTTTAAAGTACTTATTCAGGAATTCCATGTAAAAGTGGATTTGGGCTTTATTAATGCACTCTCAGTATTCTTTGAAGCCGATGAAGCTAACGATACGCAAGAGGTAAATAAATTAGTTTTTTTCTTACACTTGTCAGTCTTCTTTATCCGCATCGTTTTGCATTTTTGTAGAGCGAACTTTTTAAAACTGATATGAAATTAGTGGACGAGCCACTTCTGCATCACATTAATCTAATAACCAGTGCTGACTTAAAGAACTTCTTCGATTTACTTCATTTCTCTCCCTTAAAGGTATGTAGAATCGCTTCTTTTGTAATATTTTATTCAAAACTTAAAAAACTAATTGGTAAAAAATTCCTTTTATAGATTCATATTAGTTTTTCAATGTCTGGCACTGGTGGAGGGCCGTCAGCAGTTCCTCAGGTATTAAATGTATTACTTCAAGGTATTGGAGTTACCCTTACAGATATAAATGACATTGTGTTCAAGTAAGTTTTTAAATTTAGTTATTTTTCTGACTTTATTGACAAATAAAGTAATGTTGCAGTTGATTATTGTTTAATTATTAATTTTTTAAATTTGTTTTTAGATTAGCCTACTTCGAAAGAGAGAATATGTTCATGACAAATAATCAGTTGATTGCTGAGGCAACAAGTCATTACACTGGCCAAGCCATCAAACAACTGTATGTATTAGTACTTGGATTGGATGTGATAGGAAATCCTTATGGTCTCGTAGTTGGTGCTATGAAAGGTGTAGAAGATCTGTTCTATGAACCATTCCAAGGTGCTATTCAGGGTCCTGGGGAATTTGCCGAAGGCCTTCTACTTGGAGTTCGAAGCATGCTTGGCCATACTGTTGGTGGTATGGCTGGTGCGGTTTCTAAAATAACTGGAGCTATGGGTAATGCTTTATTGAAAAATTCTTTCATTTCCATTGTACATTGATGATATACTAAAATTTATATTAAATTTTGAAGGCAAAGGTTTGGCTGCTTTAACCTTTGATAAAGATTATCAACGTAAACGACAAGAACAGCTTAATAAACAACCTGCAAACTTACAAGAAGGACTCGCTAGGAGTGGTAGAGGTCTAGTTATGGTAAATGCATATTCTTCTGTTAATTGCATAAAAACATACTTACGAAGTAGTGGAGTATTTTACTGAAATTTGTTTACAGGGTGTAGTGGACGGCATTTCTGGAGTTGTAATGAAACCATATTCTGGTGCTAAAGAGGAAGGTGTTGAAGGGTTCTTCAAAGGTTTTGGAAAAGGTGTAGTTGGTCTTGTTACCAGACCAACTGCTGGAATAGTAGATTTTGCTAGTGGATCGTTTGGCGCAGTCCGAAGGTAAATAATTATGGTTGTACTTATTAATGGAAGGGTTAATATAATAATTTTACATAATATTATACAAATGTTTAGAGCAACTGATATGAGTGAGGAAGCTAAAAGAGTAAGACCGCCTAGATTTTTACAACCTGATAGTCTTGTTCGACCGTACGTTCGCGACGATGCTGAAGGACATAAGATCCTTTGTGTAAGTAACTTTTTCTTCCTCATTCTTTATCCGCCATAGCACATAAAATTCGTGTACAATATTATTATTACAGGAACTTGAAAAAGGGAAATATGCAAATACTGACATCTACTATTATCACATGCCTATCCACAAAAGCGTTTTGTTACTTACCGATAAAAGGATAGCATACTTAGAAAAGTGTGATTTATTCGGTGGTTGGAAGGTAGGTGTCCCATTTTAAAAATATAATGCAATAAACAATAGTACGAATATTTAATCAAAAAAATTTTAGGTCGACTGGTCTTATACTTGGCAAGAGATTGATCCACCTCCTATAATGGTTGACAAAGGAATTCAGATTTGCATAAAAGATGGCTCGAGAAGGAAAAAGCTTGGCGGATTATTTGGTAACTCTGATGTTGCGAAAGTACTTCTCATACCTGATTTGCAAACAAAACAGGTACACTCATATAATTATATTCAAATCATATTTTTATCAAAAATAAAAGAAACATAAGACAAAAAAATAATTATTTTTAAAATTTTTAGCTGCTGTGCAGCAAAATGCAGGAGCAACTTAGACAATATGAAGTTTAATTTCATCACAGTTGAACTGTTGGAGCACAAACATCTCATTCACACAATGAAGACTGATAAGACTGTATTATTAGTTGTGAATCAGAGAATATAATGAAAGAGAGGATTGTTCTTCCCTACCTCGTCCAAGGAGTGAGAAAACATTGTGATTCCGAATCAAGTTAACCGCGATGGTAGTCTTTTTACGGGTCACCGCGTAAGAGTAACGAGACCAAGATCGTTAGGGCTATAGTGCTAGTTGTACTATTAATGATCGTTAACATATTTTTTTCACTTCCGTTGGACCGCTTTTCACTTTATCCGAGTGAAGTAAATACACAATGATTTAAAACTTGTAAATGATTATAATTAATCAATATTGTTTTTGTAAATTGTATTTATTTTAAACATGCGTGAAACTGGATTTTCATTTTTTTACTATCATCCAAGAAGAGATATAAATATATATCGGATGTTGCACCGCTTTGAGATGTTCAAGTTTAAAATGTATTTTGCGCCCGCGTGTACAAATGGAAAAAGGCTATAGGTAGTGATGTACATTCGCAACTATACATATGTATTCTGTATAAAGGAAAACCATGAATTTATTTCTTTTTTTTACAATGCAAAAGAGCGAAGCAATTTTTTGACAATTGCATTTTTTGATAATTGTTTACCCGTTTTATTTCGGCTGCTGTTTTATACAAATTTTACGATATAATAATGGAGAGCATTTTATATACATAAGCTGGAAAGATTTTATTTGATAAATTGCGATTCTATGCGTTGTTTCAATTACAGAAATTTATTAAGCGTCCGTATAAACGCCTAATAAAGCGGTCGATTATCTCGAGTCGCTATTATATTGTAGATTTTCCATCGCTATCTCTATGTTGTTTAAATACTTACAAAAAAATTGACACGTTTATGATTTATTCAATGAAGTTGTCATTTTATCCCTGACTCCCTTTTAAGTTAAATATATACATAAATGTAATTTTTAAATGTTAATAAGTAATAAATCTTAATTTTTTTTAACAATTTAAAATTTAATTTTTAATCTGATATTAAATAATGTTTGTTTTATTTATACGTTTAATTTCAAAGTTTATTATAAACAATACGTGCGTTTGCGGTGATAATCATTATAGCGAAAAGGTGGGCTGGACCATGTATTTCTCATAATTTTCTTCACCATTATCCTGTTAATGTAGAATACATTTATTTATTGATATTTAAATATAATTTTGGGGGTATAAAAACAAAGTGAGGTGCTATTGATTGTTTAAACAAGATCTTTATTTTGGCGAGTTACAACAATAGTAAATACATACATCCATACATAGAATTTGGCTCACAAACGCTATACAATTAATATGTTTGAACAAGTCGGTTAATTTTTTTAATCCACGCGTTTATGTAATCTACAATTTTATGTATATGTATATTTATTGTACCTGTAATCTTATTTATTTTGGATATGTTACTTGAATACAGGAGAAAAATAAATATATAAAACGGTAATTTGAAAGTATTTTTTACATCATTAACAAAAATTGTTGGCTTAAAAAACTACGACGTTTTTCTTTTAGATTATGTTCTCATTTAACTATTAAATGGTATAATTGAAATATATTTACTTGCAAATACGTACCTAATAAAGGGATTCAAAATACAATCGATATAACTTTTTTCTTGGTCAGAGTATTTGTTATTCTTAATTCAAAAAATACTTGTATCTAAATCAATTAAATTGTATACTTTCTTTATTGTTTTGTTCTTTTATAACTCTTTTGTATTTGTATATTTACTTTGATATGATAAGATCTGACGTACTTTATACTTTTCTACTTTATTTAAGTAAGTCAACGACAATTTTAACGAATTTCTTTTTTCTTGTACTTAATGGTACAGTCTCTGCATCCGCTAAAATTGAGAACGCAAAATTCTTTTTGTACTTTTATCAATGTTCCTTGTTTATTGTCGATAAAACGTAGAACGTTAAAAAATGCAAAAGCAAAGATTGAACAAAACCCTTTTCCTTTTACTATTTCTGAATTAAAGTATCCATTACTTTTTCTTTGTATATTCCGGGGTTAATAATCCAACAAACCTCATTTCATTTTAAATGCATCGCAATGGCCTTTTAAAATATTTTTAGGTAAATGTTCGTCGCATCAATGGTGGTAAACACCATTGATTCTTTTACTTTCATTTAACATTGCAGTTTTTAAACTGATTATCTAGTATTGTCTTGCGTTTATTTTATATTCATAAAATCGAACGTATCGCATTCGAGTTATCAGTGTGATACATACCTATCGTATATATATGTTTTAATATCAACACCTAAAAATTTTATTCTTACTACAGTAGTAGATTTTGAAACAAAATAGTAGATCAAACGAATTTTAAAAATGATAATTTTTTGTTATCTAGGAAACCAAAGCAATTTTTTTCTACTAGTTACTCGGCACTGGTTTACGTATATTTTCCTGAATGAATGTACACAATGTTTTTTTATTTGAAAGTTTACCTAAAACACATTTATGTTACAATCACAGGTGTCGAGCTTTGTTTGACGCATTCCGTATGTTTCCTTCATATTCTAATATTTTGCTCACATGTGAACCGTTTTGTTTTACTTTCTTTGTTTTTGGTTAAAAACTAGTTGAAATATATCTTTAAAATGTTAAATTAGGACAATTCCATTAAAAATTATCTGTTGTAACGTTATCTTTTATATTATTCATACTTACAAATTTACTATACGAATATGTGATATAAGTAATCTGATAATATAATTACTATATATAGCTATGATCTAACTTTTCCTAAATCACTTTTTAGAGCCTTGGGAAAAAATTTTGTTCAAGTTTTTATTACCGATTTCGTAATTTTTTAAAAATTTCATTCATTATAAAGTGATACCGTTTTAGAAGTTATAAATAAATGATAAAAATAACGCAATAAGAATACCTTAATCGGTAATAAAAACTAAATTCTTTTTCGTTTTTGTTTTAAAAATTGATCTGTCTATCAATTTTTTTAACGGCAGTGTTAAAAAGAAGATTCAAAGCAACATTTACTATTATATTAGTGAAATTGGATCATTTCCTTCTGTGGTTGGAGTTAATAATTTTTTAATTATTAATATGCAAATTTATTTTATGGTTATCCATTTGGATCGATGGAATGTTTATATATATATATATATATATCTTTATTAGATAAAACTGTCAAAGTAATTTCATTAAACAATCAGTGTATTTCATACACTTACGTTACAATTTTTTTAATTAAACATACAATAAAAAATATGCGAGATTCGAATTAAAATATATCTGCATAAAAATATCACTATATAAATTTAAAAGGTTTAACGAAGGCATTGAGTGATGTGAAAACGGAAGATACAAAAATACAGAAGTAAATTTGTTTAAAGGTGCAAACGTAATATTTCGCACCACCTCAGTTTTTTGTGTCGCTGTTTCGCATATAAACATTTGCTCGTAAATTGTATATAAATATACACGTAGTGTAAGACTAATCTCAGCTAGTCGGCAGATCTGCCGATCATACTTTCAGATTTGATTGTGCTTGATTCAGCTTTCTATTGTCGAAATTCAAATTGACTGAAGTCACCATAAGAAGAAAAAATCCCTTTTCTTTTATGTGGGTAGTCGTCTTTACATTTTGCACTTTCACTTTTTACTTCATTGAAATGAACAAAGGAATTAAATATACTATGTGTTTCCTTCAACCTAGTATAAAATTTTGTTTAATATACTTTTCCATTTTATCTCTTCAATAAAATTAATGGCTTATAGATAAAATAAGTAAAATCCAAACTCGGCGTCGCAGACGCCCCGAAACTTTTTTAACAAATTTATAATTTATTTGCGGATGATCGACACCCTGAATTAATTAAAAAATTAAATAATTTTTCGGTTAACAATTATTAACTTTCTTGAAATTCATTCATGAATTGCTTTCGGTTAAGGGGATGTGAAGGGAGCATCGCATTATCATTATCAATTTTTTCAATAAATATCGAAATTTCACAACCCCTTAAGTGTCTTATGTTTACAATTTCCTGCCATTATATGTATTTTTAAGCCGGCTGTCTCTTTAATCTTTATGCAGTAAATAAGTTTACAAAAACTTTGATACTCTACCAATGTGAACTTTTACAGTTATTACACAAACTAATGGCAACGAGTATATATTCATTATTCATTATTATAGTAAATATTTAATCTGTGCCTCTATATGTATATGTATACATGTATAATATACACACATGCAAACATGCTACATGCATGAGATGACAGTGCATGTAACATGTATTCATGTAACATCGGTAATTTCCATTATTAGTAACAGTGAGCTTTTTTGCCGTTTAGTACCCGCGATAATTCTACGCTTTTATTTTCCATAATTACTTGTAATTATTATAAATTTATCCCGTTAGAGATTTGCTCGCAGTTACATCTAAAAAATGAAACACATTTTTTATAAGCGTGTGGCTAGAACACTTAGGCGGTCGACTGTATTTTATGCCTAGATCTGAAAGTTTCACCGCGATATTTTTCCCGTCCGTACTAGGACGTTGGATTATTCACAACCAAATTGTCGACTGGTTGAATTACTTTAAATTCTGACGCTTTTGTTTATAACGAGACATTTTTACGATTTGTGGTCAATGATTTTTTTTGGTAAAATGAATATTAATTGTAAAAAAATTTAATTTTATCCTTACAATATAATATTATGCAATTAAACGTATTAACTTCCTAAATTATAATAAAAAATAATTGAATATTATAGAACGATTAGTGCAATTTATAATTTGAAAGTAAGGCAATTAAAAAAATAAATTTTTATTCATTCCATGAAAGCAGGCGTAACCGGTAAAACATCCCCATGAATCTTAGGAGTCAAATACTTATATAATCTAGAGAATTAAATACTTTATTACATAATTATTATTTGTATCACCGGTATCAACAAAAGGATCATAAATTGAAATTGGTGATTGTAACAGTGTATTTACAAAGCTTAGCGGCACATAATCGATATAAATTTTAAAAAATCAATTCGAAAATAATAAACAATAAAATATATTCATTGATTCACTGTTACATCCCGAAACATTTCAATTTATAATGTACGTCTGTGACTCGATGTGAGCAGTGGTATATTTCGGGCACGAGCCGACGACGAAGCGTCTGACTCAAGCATAAAATGCACTGATCTCATTGTCAGTGTGGCGATATATTTGTCTATTTGGCATTTTAAAATTCGAACTTCTTCACTATGAAGATTGGGAATATATTGTCTATGTATAAATATTTATTTACTACACATGTATTCTTTAGTATATATGGCAACGCAATGCAAAAAGTCGCACTGCAACATTTTCGTAGTTCTTGAGGCTAAAAAATAGCAATAGAAAAAAATTGAAATCGATGCTAAAAACAGTGCGTTACATTTGAAATATAAAATTAATCGAGTGGGAGATAATAAAGACGCATGCCCGCGCGTATTATAAATTGTTTTCCTAATGATAATACAAAATGTTTTGAAGTCGCTTTAAATGCAGAACAAATAAAATGATAAAAGCTAGCTACACTTGCGCGATCCAATTTACTTAAAAATTTTATAAAACACGTAAAAACATAAAAAATTGCGTTTTCTAAAAATAACATATAAAATAATGACAACTATGCAATAGTTAAAAAGTTCCTAACCGTTAATTTTTGCGTTTGTGTATCAGATCCAACTGCATTTTAAATCGATTTCAAAAAGTTTTGTGCCATTCGTGATTGCGATCGGTACACCGACTATGTATATTATTTTATACACTCCACAAGATAAAACGCTCGCAATTCTTTCTCTATATATTTTAAATAATAATCTCTCACTCGCTACGGACTAAACATTCCTTCATCGACTATCTTGACGAAGCTCTTGTAGGATGCGATGCGACACGATCGCACACATTTCTTCTCTCCCGATATTTTTATTCTTTCTAATCAAGTACGTGAATTCATGTTCTTCGTCCCCTTTAGAAAATTTCGAAACGGCGCTGTCGACGCTCACGACGTCGCTGCTACTGATCTCGTCCGAATCTGCGAATTATCTTCGACATCAACGACAGTTCGCTCAACGGTTATTCACAGCGGACAATTACAGCTCCGTCGGGGCGTCTTCTCATATCGACGCGGTGTGTTTGTCGCCTCCGCCACCACCGCCGTTTTGATTCTTGGCGGTAGAATGAAGTGGCAGCGCCGCGAGTTCGTTTCTGCTCAAGTGATTTACAATGCCGGCGCCCAACGAATCGCCGACCACGTTCACGGTCGTTCGGCAGCGATCCCTGCATCCAATCATCAAAAGTTTTATTAATGTTTGCTAGGAAGGAGTGTTTTAATAAGAGAAGGCTACTTACAGCAACCAGTCGATTGCCAAGATTAAAGATATGTCTCCAGATGGAAGACCTACTGTATCTAGCACCATGACCATTGTGACCAAGCCTGCTTGCGGAATTCCGGCTGCACCAATACTAGCGGCCGTTGCAGTGATACTGGAAGGGTTAAACCGTTAAATGGCAATCTTGGTATCAAATTAAAACGATTCAAATATTCTAAAAATTGCGACTTTTATGAGTAATGTATACAGTGTATTAAAATTATGAAATTGATAGTTATCTTTTAATTTTGTGCAACCACTTTGGGAGATAATCACAATCTAAGTGATTTATTACAGAAAAGAGAAGCGACGAGTACGAGCTTAACGTCACCACATATTTTTATCAAACTATGGTTACTTGATCGATTTCACAATTATTATCCACGTATCAATTAAAAAAAATTTCTCCGCGATTGGAGTTCTTAATATTATTTTTAGTAAAATAATTTTGTCATACCTTATGGCAGCTAATTGTCCAAAGCTGAGGGTGTACTGACGAACCTGAGCGATGAAAATGGCAGCCACTGCTTCGTAGAGCGCCGTTCCGTCCATGTTTATGGTAGCACCAATAGGCATTACAAAACGAGTAACGCGAGGGTCGATACCATTGCGTTCTTCGAGGCAAGCAATGGCAACAGGTAACGTAGCCGAACTCGAAGACGTACCAAATGCCGTGGCCATAGCTTGCGCCATGTTAGAAACATAGCTGAAGGGGTTTTTGCGCGTAAATAGGAAGTAAATTGTTGGCAGCACGATAAAGCCGTGGATGCATAGACCAACGATCACCGTGAGGAAGTACATGCCTAACTGAGCAACTACGTCAGTGAGAGACTCCATATCCACGATTTTTGAGGCCACCAAGAATAGCACACCCAGAGGTGATAACCTGATTAACATGAAACAACATGCGTATTAAAGTCCATTTTTTTGAAGTAACGCATTTCTAGCGATTTGTATCTTACCACACGACCCAATTGGTAATGATCATCATGGCAGTGGAAAGGGTTTCGAAAAAGCTAAGCAAAGGCTTGCCGGTCTCGCCCATTTTTCCTAAAGTGATTCCTAGTACCGTGGAGAAAACCACAAGGCCGAGAATATTTGTACCGGACTCTGTTGATGGAATTATTTTCCATGTATACTTGTCCTCTGCAAATTAAGACAAACAATTAATAGTCCATTGTCCCTTAATAATAACAGGACAAAGAAACGCTTATTACATTTAAGCCGGGAATAAATTAAGATAACTCACCGAGGATGCTGTCGGGCCCCATTTCAATTTTTGTTTGATGTTGGGAAATGCAAGCTTCGACGAGATTTGGTGGAAACATGTTCCTTATCAGATCCATAAGGGTGTCAACAGTGGTGACGTTTCTTGGCGCCCTTTCTTGCGTTTGTTCTCGGTCTTGCTTGCTTCCTGGTTGGATGCTTACCACAAGAATTATACCTGAATCAAATATACAATTAGGAATGTTAAATTAAAACGGGTATATTGATTAATAATGTAATAACTATAAAATAATACTGACCCAATATAACGGCACTGACAGTGGTGAGCATGTAGTAAACAATAGCCCTGCCGCCGATTCTGCTACTAAGTGATAGATCGAGCGAACCGATAGCTGATATGAGACTGGCCATAATGAGTGGCAGTATTAAGCTCTTAAGCATCCTCAGGAAGAGCTCGCCCACGTAGTTGATGTACATGATCTCTCGCTTCGACCATGCAGTGGACCGTGAGCTCCTTAGGACGAGACCGAGGATGATGCCGAAGACGACACCCGCTACCGTAAGCATAGTCAGAGCATTGTGCTTTAGGAAGACAGCGATTCTCTCACGCCACGTCCGCGGCAACCGGTTGGGCTGCTGCGGGTAGTACGATGTGCGCTCCACTTTCGACTGCCCGTCCATCCCGGACAGGGGTGATCTGTAACAAATAATGAACAAGTCAGTTTTACAATTCCTTTATCTGAAATAGTAACATTTTTTAAATACATTCATTCTAAATTTAAAAATTACGCATTAAAGAGCAAGGGCTTAATATAGTAAAAAATTGAATTCATTAATTGAAGCGACATGATAATTAATTCTTTAAAACTGAAAAGATAAGTTACGTATAGTGTGTTGAATATTAAACATAATAATTTGACTTTGCTGATGTTTTCAGTTTTTTTAAAATCAGAAATTAATATTTAAATTAAAAATAAAAAGGATTTAATTACGAATTAGTATGTCATATTGTTAATTTAATTATAGTGTTACAACGCTAAAGAAGAAAACATAAAGAAAGTTAATATTCTACTGTTGAACTACTGATGATATTATATTGTGCGAAGTACTTTAAGTAAGGTATTTTGTAATAAAAATAAACAAAACTAAAAATTCTACATTTATGAGTTGCTTTGAAATGCTAATGACATTAGCTTTTAAATAAACCGATGATTTTCAATATCTATTTTTAAGATGGAAATTAATCGTGAAAAAATTTGACGTCATACGCAAAATTAAAAAAATTATGTAAAGTTAGCGTCTATCTTTTCGATAAACACTTCGCTTTCGCGCGTAACTGTTTAGAGCTAGAAAATGCGCAAAAAAGATAAACTTAATGTTGCTACACGACGCCGACTTATTATCCGACGTAATTGCATGCGCGTATAACGTATTCGGTCACAATTCAAGGTTACAGTTGGTTTTAAAAGTCCAGTCGATGCGCATCTGTGCACTTTATCATCGTCGCTACGCTACTCACTATTATTAATTTTCCTTTTTTCTCGTCGCAGTATTAATAGAAGACATTCTTACAAACACAGACGATTTGTAGTTTCTTTCTACAAATATATTTCTGAATTAACACATTGCAATTATTGCAATTCAAGAATCCGATGATCAAATTAACAATTTAAAATGTTTATTTAAAAGAGGTAACTCCTTAAAGCGATCCGCGTATCCATAACGCGATTCTTCATGCTAAGAGCGCATCGTGTCTGCTCCGGACAGTGGAGCCCTACAAACTGGCTGGTAGTCGCGTCGTCCTTTGGGCCGATGGAATATAATATAGGTTTGTAGGGCGATGAATCACACTTTACATAATACAGACCTCCTGCATCTGACACGTCCGTGGTATATCCGTCGTTGCGTAGGCACATCGCGACCCGATAATTAAATTGCTCAGGATTCTTGCTTTTTTCCGTTTGCTCGTCGTAATTTGAAAGCTCTCGTGCACGAAGGACGCCGAGATCGAGTTTGAGGTACACTCCAGGGAGTACGTCTTCTTTTTGTAATTAAACTCGAGTTTTAGGCTATTCCCAGTTTGTTTCTGCGTGCGATATACTTAAACCAGAAAATCTTTTTAGAGAATTTTTCTAGGAAATTATGAGTGATTGCTTGGGGACTAAGACTTCATAGACTAAGAAGCATGTGTTTACGTTTAGGCGCCTGCGTGCATTGAAATTCGGTCAAATTCTCACGCGACACGCTGGAATTGGTGTCATTCAACACGTGTGGTTAACAGTTCGTTCGGCCTTGAATCTGACGTAATCTAATCTTGAGTCCGGAACGAGATGTCACGCATCTGAACGCTGGCTTTTTTTTAAATGGTCGGTCCAATATGACCAATGCTATTAATTGAGAGAATTCCAAAATGCTGCGTTGTTGCGCCACTGATAAATTTGAAACGGCATTCACGCTTAATAAACGCAAATGGAATTAGGAAAACGGAAAATGACCTTTTGTATGATGATTTAGTAGACATGTTTTTTTCCACAATTTCTGAATGCGGAATCACCCACGTGTTTAAGACAAATTACAATCATTGTATAAACTTTTTTTTCAAAGGGTATTTTATTTTTAATTTATTCTGTTTAATTATCTTTATCAGCACTTTTAGTTTCTAAATAAAGATTTATTTTAGTTTCAATTTTTTAAAAGTCTCTATTAATTTATAAAATCGCTATATTTCAACAAACATATGTAGTTTCTAGAATAGGTTTCACGTATGTTTCACATTGCTTACACTTTCCGTGTTATTGTGTTTTTTTTTACTATAATTAGAAAGTCAAAATGTTTTTAGCAGTTATAAGATTAAAATTTTTTAATTTTTCTATTTTTTATAATGGGCATTAAAAAGGTATCGGTAAAGTTGACTTCGCAATTGTGCATTGAAGCTGATTTGATAAACGCTTACATTTCCGTTGTGACTACAAAACTTTCCGTTTTATCTAAGCCAGTGAGGCGAATAAGCTCACATTCGACATTTAATTCATTCATCCATGAGTAAATACCTACAGTACGTTTACGTGCGTATGCACGCGTGCATGTACTTTGATGTTCTTCTTGCTCTTCGGCCAAGAAAATGTAAGACTGGTGAGGGAAAAAACAGTAGTGTACAACCAGAAAGCATGGCGTTTACATGAACTAAATAGTGAACAAGTATGGACACTTTTTATTTTATCTTTCAATTTTGCTTCTTTCTTATTTCTATTTGACAACTAAATCCATTTTGTTGAAGATTCACGAGCTGTTGGAGCGTGCAATCAGTAAACCGGTTTCAACAATCCAGATTCATGTGGCAAATTGGCCAGCATCCCCTTCTATCTTCACATGAACTTTAATGATTAGTCTTCATTCAACTTCCGTTTTGATATGCAGTGCGCAGACATATTGCAAATAAGTAGCAACAAAAGGTTTAATGATAGGTCAAAGTACCCGAAAGCATGAAACAGACGGTCGACACTTATATCCATCGACTGGATCACTCCAGATGTAATTGTTCTGCATCATGATCCTCCTCCACTCGTCGCGTAAATGCAAACAGGATGTGACGACACGCGTTGTACCGCCTAGCTGGAGGAGAGAAAGCGAAACTTCTGTATGATGAAATAAAGTTTAAAACGTCCAAAGCACTCGCATCTTTGTTCTTTGAAAAAATTAAAGAAAATTGCGTGACATTATTATAATTGAGTGTATACAGAGGTAGTAAGAATCTGCAAACAATGCAACAGCAGCTATTTTTGACAGACAAAATTAATGTGGTCAGAGAACAATTCCTTCGTTTGCTGGCTGTCGTTGAAGGAGCTCTTTGTGAATTGGTACCTCAGTGGCTGAGCGAAGGTTATGGTCATCTTAATTAACTCATCTTTTTGCACGATTAAGCTGTTTATACTCTTACTGTTTTGATTGTTGTACGTACACTTCTGCCTGTTCTGATGCTTTCTTTAATCATTGTTCTGGATAATTCTTAATTCAGCAAAAAAATTATTTTATAAATATAAAATATTGAAAATCTAAATCTAGCTCATCTATTACTAATCATTTGCTGCAAATTCTAGTGCATTATTTTTTTATAATAAAATAGAATAACTGTTTCTAACAAAAATCATATCATTTAAATATTGTTACAGGCAAAAATTAATTTTTTTTTTATTTTAGGCAAAAAGACCTGGATAAGAATTCTTCGAATAGTTAGTTTGACCTCAAGTCGCATGTGCAAATGGTCCATGCTGAGAGCCACTGTTCATGGGAGGGGGACGTGGTTAATTCGTTATCCGCGCCAGCTCGTGCGCAAAGACTAGACGTGATAGAGATTACCACAACGGGCTTAAAAAAAAAATTAGGCGCATTTGATCTGCACGGATCTTATGTACACTTTATGACATCATTTAAAATGATCTAAAGCTTCTTGAACTGTTACATTTCATTTTATTATGCTTTCATTATTTTATTAAATATTTGTTTATCCAAACAGTTCGTCATTCCGTAATTAATGAAATTGCTTCCTTTGAAATTTCATCTAGCGATTTGAATAATTGTTACGATACCCTTGTATTGGTCAGCCTTCATCTGAGAAAAATATCCTCTGTAATTTATTTGTTACTAAATATTTTCCTATCACTAAAAATTAATTAAGGAAAAATTCTAGTGGAATACATTATCTGGTGGAGCAGAAAAGTTTATAAGTTGTAATAAGACAACTTGACGACGTATGGGAAACAACGAGTTTATTAGCAGGAATGATCGAGGGGGAGGTCCGAGAGCGGAACTACTTGAACTACTTAGAGAGTCGGCGCGACGCCCCCTTGTTCGAAGAACTAATGCACGCTAGACCCTCCTTTCGTCGTGTCCGCCTTGGCACGCAATATTCATACATCCTCCCCTTTCCCCCGTCTCTGGCTGATCCATCTTTGTTTTTAAATATGATGAATGGGCTAATCTTGGAAGTATCTTGGATGCAATTGGTTTAATGAAAGCCAAGGAGAAACATTTTTACAAGTACCTTTTCTAGATAATATATAAGGACTTAAAGACTTAAGATTTTAAGAGAAATTCCGTGTTGTAAGTATTAAGCAATTTTTTTCTATTATTAATGAAAGTAAGAGTAATGAGTATAATATAATATACAATTTACTGCGTTTAATAAAGATAGAATATGTGTTTTATTATCAAATGAGATTTTATACAATATTTAATACAAGAAAAATGATGAAATAACGTAATTTCTTTTTCAACCTAAGTCGAAATATTATAAAAACAATGAATGTTTCATGAATACAACTTTTAGTATTTGTACTATGACTAGCTACTAGTGTATTCAAATAATAAATCGAACGTGTTAGGAATGAAAGTGAATTCGTGCGGCGACTTCGGTAATCAGGCCCAATAGATGTTTCAAATGAAACAGTGGACCCCGCGCCCGAAACACGTGTTATAATCAAAGGTGTCCAATGACGTTGGCGTTACACAATAAGCCAGCGGTTGGCCCTGACGGCTCGCACAAAGCTAGAATCCCGCGCCTTTGGTCTAGTATCGCCGTAATCGATTGCCGCGAGACGAGAACAAATTTACATAAGAATATTTTAATAGAAAACTCTACTTATAAAGTTTTAAAGATCAATATTTTGATTTAATTAAAAAATTCCTTAGATTCCTTAGATTAGATTGAGTCTTTTTAGTTTCTTCTCGTTGAACACTTGTTGATGATGTTTTGAATTTCATCTTATTTTAAAATTTATTTTACAATAGAACAAGTCTTAGTAGAAACATTTGGAATTTAGTATTTTTTCATTCTCTTTATTAATAGCTTTATAATATCTATATTATTTTACTAGCTAACTGGTAGTAGTTACTGTCAACTTGGGTAAACTTAGACAATATTGATATCAAATAAAAGTACATACGTGTAGAAATTTAATATAATTTATGCTCACAAATATTAATATAAGTGGAATTTAACTAGTTGCGAGCAAAAATTGTGACGAAATAGCCACTTATTTTCGTGTAAAATAAACATCCATTAATTACAAGTACGATAGTACATTTTTCATAATGTCAATGACTATTTACATACTAAAATTTTTTTTTTCGAAAACAGCTTTGAAATAACATTCATAATCAATGAATAATGTATATCATTTTATTTTTAGCTCATTCCAACGATCATTCTACTTCTACGTCAACTGAAAAACAACCAAACGACATTATTTCGTATAAACTTGCAGGGAAAGAAGAAAAATAATCGAGTTATTTCAAGCCCTCAGAATCTACCAACTCGATTGCTTATTATTAAAGCGAAGGTATATATTGTGAGGTGCAGTAAATGCCCGCGAACCGTTGGCAGCGACTTTTCGGTTGGCACGTTTTGTATTAGCAGTGGGTGGCAATTATTTATTTCCGCCGCCCACGCGCTCACTCGCTCGATTTTGTGCGGCGAGCTCGTGCAGGCGGGGTATTCAAATAAATTTGAAACCCCGCAATGCCACGGAACTTTGGTAAAAAATCACGCTTTGGCGCATTTTGCTCGTGCACAATGCTTCAAATCAATTGAAGAGTATATGTTTCAGTGGATTCCCTATTTTCGTTCTCGATATTGTTTATGACTGCAGCATAATTGAATGGCTATAATTGCTTATAACTTCACTATACAAAATTTTTATTAAGTTAATTGTCAAGAAATAATAAGTATCCGTTTATGTAAATAACCCTCGTAGCACAATGTGACGCACTCGCGATTGAGCAGGACGTACACGGTCTGCTTCGCTATTCTATAGTGTATATCTGTCAGGTAAAGATTGCAGTGTTTTGTAGTAAAGAGATTACGGCGCTCCTAACGAAGAAAAGCACAATTCACGCTCTCCGCGAAGAAAAGCAAATTTTACGGGATTTCAGTAAAAGAAAAATACATTTCGTGAGTTTCCTAAATCCTTTTCTGCGCGGCAAAATTCCTAAAAGTACTTTTCTTCAGGGCAGATTTAAATTGTGCTTTTCTTCGCTGGAATAAAGTGTTATGTGCTTTTTTTCGTCGGGAAGAAATGAAGCGTGCTTTTCTTCGTTAGGAAGAACGATATGTATATAAGAAAAATCATTAATTAAAAGCAATTACTTAAAAGTTTACAGCAATTAAATAAATGGAAGTTTAATTTTTACAGATCTCTACGGCGAATTGATAGCAGAATCGTTCAGCCTCGGACCTCACGTCCTCATTGAGCAACGTATTTCGCGAAAATAAACAAAAGCTACGGCGTACATGTTTCAATGTTGAAATGAGCCGGTGATTGCTTCGGCGGCACTGGCGCTCGGCGGAGTCAGCAAATCGCAATAATTACGGGGCCGAAGTCGACGGCGTGTCAACGACTCGGGCAAATAGCGAGCGACCCGTCGTGCGCGGCTCTGTTTACGCGCGACCGAATTGCAGAGAATGGCATTAAGCCGGTGCGTGCGCGACCGGGAATTGCAGCGGGCACGCTATCATCCTACGCGTTGTTTGATTGTCACGAAAAAGATGGCCCGTCGTTAAATTTTCATTGAAAATGAGCTATAGATTTTTAGGCAGATATACTCATCTGCAACATTAACTGAACTTTTTTTTGCCGTCTAATTAAGAATTTTATATAAAGATATTTCATATTCACTTACTACGATCAGAAGTTTTTCACAAATATACTTCTGAATGATTGCCAAAACCAATCTTCCGTTCGTTACATTTTTTCCGCGAGCATGATAAACTGTTTCATCAGCTCATGTGTGGATTTAATAAAGTTACATACATTACGTCTTATGGTTATTAAACACACTTAGCTCAACGGCTTCATTATTCGTTTGACCAAAAAAATCCTTGTTACCCTGGTATATGTTCCTCAATTTTGATACATTTCGCTGAAGTTAAGGCGCTATAAGACGTAAAAATAGATCTTCAAAGCATCGGTAATTGAATCTCCTATCGCAGCTATTACAAGTCATAGCCCCGAGGCTAAGACTCCGCATGATAAAGCTGGCGCCCTTAATGATGAAAAAGCGTAAAAGAAATACCCGCGTCACCTTGTCAAGTGATTTTCGGCCTTCCCTTATCTATTTCACCCCGCCTCTTCCCACCCTCACCCATGCCTTAGGGGGTCGTTCTTATGTATACGTGAGGAAACGCCGAAGATTATTCGCGAAGGCTCTGTGCATTTCATTGGACACCAGGAATGCCGAAGATTAAATTACCGGAATGCGATCTGCCTGCCTCTTTTCTGCGTGCTCTTTATTAATCTCCATCTATACTGGATGACATATTTTATTAAGGAAGTGTGTCTGCCGTTCCGCATTCTGTTGGGTCCGTCAAGCTCTCTGATCAATGACTGTTTATTTATTAATCTTTCTATTTACACTGTGTGAATTGCTTCTTCAAAGAGTTGTCCTCAAAAAAGTTCTCGGAAAAAATGTTGAAATGATGTTTTGAGTCATCCTTTTTAGAAAACGTCAGCGAAAGCGCGAGTGTGAGTAATGATGGATAGCTATGGAGTGTGTATGGGTAATCGTATAACTTTTATTTTCAGATTTTGTCTTTTCACTCGGAATAAAAATGTTAATTTTGGCATGGTGGAGGAAAATAGTATATACTCCACGGAAGCGGATAAAAAATGCCCCAGATCCCAAGTTTGACACCCTCGTTTTTGCTTTAGATGACTATATTTACATGCTATTTGGGACATTCATTTTTTTCTCTTCCTAGGTGCATAATCTATTCTAAGTTTGAGGAAGCTACGGATCGGTGAATTGACATTAGTACGAGTAGAAATCGTAACGTTGCCATTTATTGGCATTGAACGAAAATTATATTGCGGTCACGGTAAGGGGAGGGGTGCATTCGATCTTAATACATTTTGACGCTTGTTTTTTGTCTATTCTACACTTATTTGTTTTTGGACCCCACATTACTACAACGTTACTTTTTGAAGATATGACCACACAGCTTAATGGTACATAGCGATTAAAAAAAAATAATATTTTAGTATGTATGTAAATCGTATGTAAAATATAATAAGTAAATAAAAAAATAACATATAAATAATATGTCTAAATAGCATTTTATTTATTATTTTAGTATTAGTAATCTCTAAATCTTTGGTATTACCCGTAAAGATTAAGAAAAAGTATCTTGTAATGAATAAAGAAGGAGAAAAAAGCGAGGGGTTGGAAGGAAAAACATCCTTTGAGTGATTAATCCAACTCAGATCGGAAGGAGAAACGTTTTGAGCTGCACAGATGTGGAAACGACACGAGGGTAACTTTTTCTGCATCTTTTTTTAATGACGCAAGAGATTTTTTTGTCGTTTTCTGTTAATGGTTCCGAGAAATTTAACCATGCCTGCAGATTTTACGACATAACGTGAAAATCCGTATTTAAAAAACAAACAATATTTTTTCAAGGAAAGAAAATTAATATTACAAACAGCAGAAGATAAAATTAAGACAGTTGACCTCGAGAAAAAAATGAAAATTCACGCGTGGAGAAGGACGGTCGTCTTTTTGTTCATCGCGTTCTCTCGGTAATAGAAAATGAAGAGAAGCGACGACGAATAAATTTACGATCGCGTCGCACTTTGCATTTAAAAAGAGGACGTGAAAAGCGTGCGACGATTTCGTTTTATTTCCTGTACATCGCCAAGGCCGATCGACCTTAGTCGCCTGTTACTACTGTGCCCTTTTACATCTTGAGCGATACAAAAGTCAATTTTGAAAAATAAAGCTCTTTGATGTCGGTGAATCTCAAATGACTCCTAAGCGGATGGAAACAAAAATCGCCTTGACGTGATCTCTACATTGGAAGCTGATTTACTTTGAAATTATTGATTATTAAACTTGGTGTACTTAAAATAAATCCTTTTTTAATGAGGCTCTATGAATGTCGGCGCATTTAGTAAAGCTGGAACGATGCGTGGTTTTGTGATATTTCAAATCTGACAATGGCCAATTCAGAGGTAGCTTTGATGTTTCATACCGGAAGTAATTAGCGATGATATAGATAGCATGAATATAAATGTAAAAATATTTGTGAAAACGTTAATTGTGAGAAATAACTTTCGTATTTCGTTTGACACATTTTTTTAATTAAAACCCGGTACATCCCCAAATATTTGATTTTTAGTCAAAAATATTTGTTGGAACTAATTGCCTTGACATATAATACTGAGTTACGGAAATAGTTTCTGTATTCTGATTCGATATTTACATAATATAATGAATGCTGCAGCTAAGACTTAATTTTCTAGTAAATATAGTAGATTAATTTTATGGTAAAAATCTGCTTTGATTAAACCCCAAACTATAGTCAACGAATTTCTTTTTGACAAACAAAAACAAACCCGTTAAGTCTGCTCTCTTGTCGAACTTTTTCAATAAACTCGTCCAAACAGACTTACGCTTGATCCAGCCCCTTTAGAGGAATGGGGAAAGGAACGAAGTTCGGTGACATCGGCCCGAGAAAAAAAGTTCCGGGAAGACGATAAGATGATCGATGCGCCGAATGAAAATCGAGCTCACTTCGCGATACATCACCTTTTTTTCTCATTCTCTCGGTCTGCGCTTTTTTGTCCGTAAAATTCGAAATGAGAGCAGTCTGGCTGACAAAAAAGCGAGTACGCGGCCTTGAACAAACCCATCACGAGCACTACTTTTTTCGGATACATAAGGGCTCTGTTGGCTTTTTTACGACCTGCGTTTTCATCATCCATTATGCGAGGTACATTCTTGAAAGCGATGAATGGACTTTTTTTTTGGCACTGTTCATTTGTTTATAGTTATTTTGCAGTAAGACATGTATCGCTTAAAATCCCTTCTCAACAATAGAAATTATAGGTCATAAAAGTCGGTAAGGGTTACTCAACTCGAATTATAAGGTGGAAGGATTATTTTTAGCAATATTTCAATTATTGTTTAAACAATTAATCTTTTAAATAACATGCTATAAAAATATATAAGAGCAGTCTAAACATTCTAATAATTAACGCATTTGTTCAGATCAGAAATAAAAATATCTTCTTTCAAGATGTATATAATTAAGTAAGTTTATCAGTATTTCTCTTCTATGTGTACCTATTACTTTATAAAATATAATTGCTATATATGCTACATTTATTTAAAAGGTACTTATTAAATTGAATTATTAAATTTAAAACAAATGCGCGTTAGGATAATTAGATAGGCACGAACTTTTATAAATGTTCAAATTGCTAATAATAAGATCGATTTAAAATACCTCTCTGCAAGGGAGTGGTGAGAATTCAATCTTATGGATTGCTAAAAATAAAAATGAAAATTTAAAAGAAATTTAAAACGAGTCGTGCCAAAAAAGAGATAATAAAAAATAAATACTTGATTTTATACATATATCATAAGAATATTTAATTAGAGAATAGTTTACTTTATTATATTGCTCTGTTTCAAAAGAACAAGGAAACTTTAGCGGGTGTAGCGTAAATCTTATTAAATTCATATTAAATTCAGAATCGAGTTCTAAACAATCGAAATGGCATTCTTCCTGAGCGATCGTTTAGATAACCTGGGGCACGCGCAACAATCGTGAAAGTGAATCGCGTGTTCGCAGCCGGCGCTTTATTAGCAACCTGCTGATTTCGTGCCAGAAACGCGACTCCACTCTTGGCACACGCGACGATCTCAGACCCGCTATTTATTTATACACCTGTTGCTCGTCTCGGGTCTCCTGTATGAATAATTTCCGGGGCCATGCGATTGCTTTGTTCCGCGCGAGTTTTCTTACATCTTGACCAAAACTTTCTTGTAACTCGATGCTGAAAGATTGATACGGTGTACTTGGGCATTTTAACGAGTCGAAGTGGATAAAGTGTTGACTTTTAGCGCGTGATTACACCTATCACGAGATCTTAAAAAAAATTACCAACTTTTTCTCGTAAAACTTTTTTCCGAGATTGTGTAAACATTTGAGCGTTACTTTTTGAAACAGGACCTTTGTTATTTTAGTTTAATCTTTCTGTACGTGACTGTGACAAGATCGGGAATTGAATTTTATGAGTCAGGGTTTTGTTTAAGATACAAACTTTTGTAATTTTCTTTTTATTTATGTATTACTTTATCAGCAGATACAATGTAACTTGTAAAAGATGAATAATAAAGACTTTGAACGTTATTAGATTAACTACTCGTTAATTATAAAATACTCTGTTTATCAATATTTAAATTAAAAAATATTTTCAGTCACCTTTTAACGTTGGTCGTCAAGCTTTTCCCTAATCACTAACTACTCCAAAATCGAACGCGGAGTTTATTTTTCCGTGCACTCGGCAGGAGGGCAAACACATGTAAGCTGATAGGAAAAATGCGAAAAGCTCTTACGCGGCGGGTGAGCGAGGATCGACTGCACGGCAACGTCTCGAGTGAGGGAAGGAAAAAGGAGGGAAAGCCGAAGATGTGACGAATATTTGCCTCTTCCGCGTGCTGCGCTGTGTTGACCGCCGCAGCCAATCCCGACTCGTTCTCCTTCTCACTTCCGAGAACCTTGAGCTGACGTAAAGCCGATATGGGGAAATATTCGCGAAAAAGCATATACCTACTTTGAATAAGTTTTGTTTATACTCGGTAATAATAATTTAACTAAATTATTTATTTGTAGAAATAATCTTTTTAGATTTATGTTTTTAACTTGCGTCTATCAATTTCTATTATAGATCAAAAGCAAATCAATTGTTTTGAAAGACTTACGACTTAAACAATTCTTTACGTAATTGGATTGACAGTTGTCGTTAAACTAACCCAAAGTAGTAATATAATTACATTGCAATTAAATTATATCCAAAATTATTGATCGTCGATTGCAATGAAAGTTGCGTAACTACTAGGTTTTAACAAAGTGTTTCAGTGAAAACAATCTGAATTAGAATACTTAATGTAAATTATTAGAATATTAATAGTCACTATAAAACTTATTCAAAATGCTTGTTCCTCTCGGCTTGATCTCGACTCTATTTTCCTGCTTTAGTTTATTTTTTCCTTTCGTTTTTACGCTCTCTTGATTCCTGGTAGCATGCATTTGGACCAGCTAGACGTTAAGGAAAAGCCAAACGCAGTAGTTTCGCAATAGCATTAAAAACTCCTCAGTTTTCATCGTGCCTCGTTTAATCTCGTTTCAGTATAGTGGCCTCTCAAAATCGACTTTTGCTCAAAAGGTAGGGTGCAGCACAGACTGCTAACTGCGACGCAACCCCGTCGAAAATTAACCCATTTTCCCGTCTCGGACGCGCCTCGTTAGCTCAGTGGTGTAGCCCGTGAACGAGGAATACTTTATACCGGGAAAGGGTGGGTCCCGCGGCCGAGTTCCTTTCCGTACGTCAGCACAATGCAAACTTTTAGCGCGCGGGAGCAGAGATTCTTCTTAAAGCTCGTAAAAATGTTGGACCAGATGAGATTAAAAGTTGGCGCGGTTGGAAGCCTTCGTCATTTTCAGTGGATCTACGCACGGAAAAATTGGCTCGCGTTACTTGCTTAGAAGTTATAAGCTCGAGGAACTTAAATCCCATTTTGGAACTCATGGCGAAACTTATCGTTAGTTACAGCGAGCACCCAGCCGCGGTACAAAGGAAAGGAAAAACATCATCGTTCCAAAGTTGACCTTGCGTTCGAACCGAATAGAATAAACAGAGCCAGAAGCTTTCGGATCTGCCGGGCTCATTCTAATAGTGGGCTGAAATGAGAAACGATTAAGTCGAGCGTCGCGAGGTCAAAATGCAAATGCGACCTTAGCATATATGCTAATAGGAAAATCGTACGTGCGACGCGGGCGCGTTGGGCGCGTTTTTCATTTCTTCACACCTGACGTGAGTCGACTCGCAATGTTTAATTTTGGAGTTTGTTATGATCGTTTTAAGGCGAGGCTGTAAATTCCAATGTCAGACGCACGACGCCAATAGAAACATTACATCGGTTGCTTATATACCTCAGCAAAAAAGAAAATCTCTTCCGAGCGATTAACGCTCGATTTGGGCAGCGTCATTCCGCCGCGGGAAATGGGGAGGATCGAAGACAAAGTTATCAGTTACTTACAGTTCAGTGGCCACCTCCATGTCAGCCTCGTTGTCCTTGGTTTCGTTGAATCTCCCCTCTGGAGATGCAGAAAAGTCAGTGGATGAGGTCCGCGCGAAGACAGACGGCGGCTCCTCCCTCCCCGAAGGAAACTCTTACACTCCACCAATAAGCACCACGCGCGACCGCAGTTAGAATTCCCAAGAAGGAGAATAACGTCGGGGCGCGTTCTTGCGTTCGCGTTCTCACATTCGCGTGCGCTCCTCTGCGGTTCGATCCCAGGCGACGCGCGCGACTTCCGGCACGGCGGAAGTGCCCCGGTGCGGCGCGCCCTAATGGGGGGACGGCACGGCCGACAGTAAAACGGGGGCCTGTGATGCGCGTCTGTGTCTATGTCACACTGAGACACCAGAGGATGCACCTATCTCGTTCTCGCTCTCGCTCTCTCGGACCGGTGTTGACGCTGACGTCGAGTCGCTCGCTCCCGTCAATCAGTGCCACCTTGGGTGGTACGATTAGCTATGGGCGATAGCCTCTCGGTGTGCGTGCGCTAGCGGCCAGCGGCGGCCCGCCGGATCTCCCCCTACAGAGATCCCTTCCTGCCGCACAGGCCTATCATGATGTATAAACGGCCGTCGTTGAGGAGAGAGAAGCAGACGCGTTGATGGAGGGAGACCCAGCCTCCTCTCTATCCGTCTCTATTGCTCACTCGGCCTCTCCAAATCCATCCAGAGAGCCGATTTTGTTCGCTGACTTCTCTCCCGCTGCTACGTCCAGAATTTAGAAAATCGTGGCCGCTGAATTGAAGCCTTACTAGCTTCCTTACTTTGGCGAGCGGTGATTTGTGCCGGTCCGTTCTTCCTCCTTGATCCTCCGTCACTTCCGGACTTCTGACCTTGAAGGGTGATAAAGATTTGATTAAAAAAATTCATGGATTAAATGAAAGATGTAAGATATTTAAAAAAAATTCCAGTCGCAAAGTTCATTTGTACAAAGTAGATGCATAGGTTTCAGCAGTTTCAACGTTGACCTACATTTTTGATAATAAAAAATCTAACTCATTGTACCCTTTAAACACTTAAATATACAAAATATAAAATCTGAATTTATAATATCAATGGAAAGGAAAATGACTTTATACGAAAGAATATAGCTTCTCTGGCTTTAGAATGCCAGTAGAAACAGACGAGTATGGTAAGACAGATTTTTTAAATCAAACTTTCTTCTATTCTTCCTGTTATTTCCGTCAAGGTAATAAATTTTTTTTAAACAATTTGTACGTTAGTATTATATTCTTAATTGTAGAATTTTTTTTAATGAATTTTACAATCGTTGGTATAAATGAACACCATTTCAGTGTAGATTACCATAATCTTTTAATTCGTATTAATTTGAGTAAAAAAATATTGACATTAATCGTAGAGCGCAACGGCGTCTCCAAGGCATAAATAATCGTGTACAACGCTGGCAAATACAATGTATTTCCTAAAAATTTAAGTTAATGAAAGTATCAAGTAATCGTTAACAGAAAGCACAGTTCAACTATATCGCGAGCATATGAAACGGAGTGGAAGGAATCCTTTCTCACGTCTTTTTTAGGGTGTGAAAGTGTTGATATCGTTAAGGGTCTTAAAGAAGCTGACTCTCCTACAGGTCAGGAGACCCTCGATAAGATGCATATCCGGGCTATCACGAATCCATTATAGGAGGGTCGCAAGATAGTGAGAAGCCTCGGCTACTGCTATCGATCGACATTTTCTTTTTTTTTTTCATTTGACTGTTCTTCTATATTGATCTCTTATCACCATCTTATTGAAAATCTAATCTCAGCTTTGTTTATTTTCTATAGCGTGTATGATAATGATGAAGATCGGAATTATTTAACTCGTAAATCTTCGATGTTGAAAGAAATGCAACTAAATTTCGATGCGTTGCTGTCGTAAAAAATCTTTCGTGTTAAAGTAACACTATCAGAGTCAGATTTATCAATGCAAAATATTCGAAATAGCTAGAGGAACAAATCACGCAACGACGACCTTAAATAAAGACATAAAAATTGAAGCTCATAAAGCCACCTATAGTAATAATTTGTCTTATCCGACGCATGCACAGCTCTGAAGCTTCGAATGGCGAAATCTCAAAGTCGCTGGCGTCCGCGCTATCTCCAAGCTCAGGACTCGTTATAATAACGCGATTGTTTCGGTCGGCGCGGGAAAAAGTGTATTGTACGAGTGAGCCGGATCATTACGGTCATTAGTCATTTTGCACCCATTCTTTTGCGGGTTCGTCCACGTCCGACGGTGGGTCATTTAAAAGGCTTTTCGAAAAATCTGGGTCACGAAAGTGGCAGGGCAGTGGCGCCCGTGGTAAAAGCTCTCGGCTGCGCGACGATGGCATTCAGCGTACAATGGACAAGTTCAGCGTGATATTGGAATTGCAGCTGCGAGGAGCCGTGTGCTCCCAGTGATAAGATGATTGCGCGACTTGATAAGAACTTTGCTCTCTGGGCTCCGCTGCCTCCGGGAAAATCAATAGACTCGGCGCTCGAAATCACCGATGTGTATTTGTGTGTGGGGACGTGCTGGTGTGTGTGTATGTGTACACGTGAACTTGTGTAAAGGACGATTGCACTTGGAGGAGATTTCGAGTCTCCAGGGATATTCCTACTTGTATCGAGGGAGCAAGAGAGATAGGAAACGCGCGGCTTGAGATCTCAGTTTCACCGAGTAATTTCGGAGCCTTCGCAGATTCTAAATTGCAAAGAGCTGAGGACGAGGCCTTTGAGACTAAATAATACAACGCGTGATTTTTTTTTCCAAATCACAAGTTACTGACTTCTCACTGGGAATGTTTTATTGCAATGGTTAGTTATTTCTGAAAGCAATACAATTATAGAAATGCATATTTTTGTACACGATTTCGTTTACAAGTTACTCCTGTTCAGTATTTAGTAAAGCAGTGTTTGTTTTTATAAACAAATTTTTTAGAAAATAAACAAGTCTGATGTACTGATAAATGTATTTTTTTAAATGTAGTAAAACATCATTTAGTAAAAGTATAGAAGTTGAGAAATAGTACACAATGTATTCCGGCATAAGAGATTGATGATTAAAACGACATAATGCCGCAGAGTTAGCATAGAAATTTGGACGAAAAATTAATTTCCGTTATTTCAAAAGGCAGGGTAATCGCAGCTGCTCCCTGAGTTTCTCGCATTCCGGAAGCACTTTCCTCCATGGAGAGGCAATTGTTCGAGTTGTTGCATTTCCACTTTGTGCAGGCCGAAGAGTAGGAGAGCAGAGTAATACCCGAGAAGCGCAATTACGCAGTCAACCTAATTTGTAATTCAACGCGCCGATCGAATCACCGGAGTATAAGACAAGTTGCCGTTGAACTGTTTCGAACTTTTGTAAAAAAAAATTCCAAAACGTTCTTTAAACTTTAAAAAAAAGTAAATAGTGAAAATGTGTGTATGTGTCAGAAGTTTTTCTAGTGAAAGTGAATACCTATTATTTTTATAATTAAAGTTTAAACGAAGGCGAAATAACAAATGTGACGATCTAACATTTAAAACTCGTTTCACTTTTAAAATAGGCCCAACTGTTGTGATAAAGTATTTTATATACCTGGTAGATAGTTTAACTTTTTATGCACATCCCTTGACTATTTTAGAAAACATCCCTGGTATAAATTATACTCTGATCAACTTATGATTAATTTTGTACCAGAGATTGTTTCATTAAATTAGTTTGAATCTTCATGCATATAAGATTTTAATATGAAATATGAACTCTGCTATTTTGCTTTCGCAGTGAAAATGCATCTGCCGACCAACTTTGACTTCACAGTTGTACACACTGTATTTGTTTCTCGTTATAAAAGACAACAATTTTTATTTCGTTATTTCAAACTGAATGATGGCCATTCAAAAATTTACGATACGAAATTACAAAAACCAAAATGGGATAAACGGACGGGGAATTAATGATAAGTAAATAGGTCGCCTTTGTTGTCGCGAGCTTACGCGTCGAGTGGAAAAAGCTTTCACGTATAAGGAAGAGAGTTGCGCCCGCTTTTCGTTCCCCCTCTCTTTCTCTTTTTGTTTCGTAAGTGTCAAAGCGCCGATGCGGACACACATTGGTTTTTTAGCCGTCGCTTTTCCGAGATTGCAGCCGCGGTGCATTTTTTTCTTTTTCGCGACGCAGGGAACGAGACCGAGGACCAGAATTGGGTTACGCAGTTGCGCGACAGGTCGGTTGACTTTCGGCGCTGCGCTCTTTTCCTCGCGTTTCAAAAAAAATTGTTTTTCAATAAGCCGACCTTTGATCATTAAAAGTCACCTTTGATGCAAGGATTGAAAGTCGAAGAGGGGGTTTGATACACGATAGATAAAAAAGTTATTCCGCTTTAGATCCCTTTGGCGCGCTGTTCACTCGGGATGCGACCCACTTGCGAAAGGAGTCACTACTTTTGTGATTTTTTTTACTGCCCTAGGTTCTATGGATTTTGGCAAAATGCTCCAATATTCTGATAGAAGGAGCCTTCACTCCGACAATGATAGGCGCATCGTTGCGCGTTAACTGGTGGATTTTCGGAATCCATCGATATCGCTTTTCTCGCTCGAACGCTCACATTTTGTGCGAATATCGTTGTTAGGCTAAATATGAGATTAAAAAAAGTTTTTCTAAATCTCGAAGTACTGAAAATTTATAATTTTTTGAAGATTTTGACAATTGAATTGTCATAAGAGATAACAGTAAATATCGTTAAAATATTCAAATGTTTATTACAATGTTTAATGTTAATACTTTCAAAATTGAAATGGGAACATTTTAATTTGATCATTAAAAGAAATACTTTATTAGTTCGCTACAAATTTTAATAAACAGATGGGGGATAGCGTATACATCAGAAATTAAGGTCGTGGATTTTCACTGAAAGCTTTTGAGCTCAACAATAATGTAGCTAATCAAGCGAAATTAAAGCCGATACTGTATCAAATAGCGGGAAGTTTGGCGGATTATTTGTTTCCTTTGTTGAAAGTCTTGATAAAATTTAAATTCTACTACTGAATATTTAGTAAATGTAATTAACTATTTTTCTTTAATTTAAGCTTAATAATTATTACGTAATTTAAGTATGAAACACATTAATGAAATAAATGTACAGATTATAATATTTGTAATGAATTAAAGGACTAAAAATAGAAATGTGATTATTATATCTGAATAGTTAAATTAATAGGTGTGCAATGAAAAAAAGATTAAAGATGCTGTCTAATTGCACAGGCTTCCTGTAATCATGATTCGAGTTTCAGGCTCAACGTAATTCTCGACTTGCATCTGCAGAATTTTCGATTACATGGTTAACGATGCTTCAGCGTGATTGGTTGGTTCATTTTTAATCGATTTCCTGCTCGGATACTGTTATTATTTGAAAATTTTACATTGAAATATCTGCTAATAAGGAAAAATTTGCTTTTTACTATTTTAAAAAAAACTTAGACTCACAGTAACTTTTTAATTATTCTTTTAAAATACCAATACCCGTTGCAAGCTCGTCCGTTGAGGTTCTCCTAAGCATATTTTCATCGATCAGCAAAACCACTTAATTTCCTATAAAGTGCAGATTTCCCCAGAAACTCGTGGGTAGAATATCTCAATGGGTAACTCTACGAAATTCTTAAGAACCTCATTTTCCATGACAAACACCCCGAAGGACCCGGGGGCTCATTAATCACGCTTCGCCGGTGAATTCGCGTCGGAACCCAAAGTAGACGAGACAATTTCCGCGCGTCGCCCCCTCGTTGAAGGGCGGCCGGGGAGAACGGGGGTGGAGAGAGGGAGGGAGGCCGAGGAGAAAGGCTTGCCACGTGCGTGTGACGCGCGAGCGCACGCGTTTTCGCTCGGCCAGCGCGGCGCTGAGCGCGTCGAATCGGCGGAAGTCACGATTATATCATCCGCGGCGACCGCCGATGTAAACGCACGCTTAATCCGATAATAAAGAACCTATTGCCCTCCATCTCATTCGTCGGCAGCGCGAGGAAGCCTCCGCAGCTCAAAGAGAGCGCGCAACGCTGTTGTCATTTTTCTCCTTTTCTGCTGCCCTAGGCGAGCGAATCGCGCGGAAATGTCGCTGATTCCGATGTTTTTTTTTTTTATTATTCGCTCCGATGGCAGAGGGAGGCTTTGGGCTGTATTTTTACAGCGGAGATTTGAGAGTTAATGGGAAAATACTGATGGAACTTTGCGAGGGAATCTTACGGGGTTAGAAGTCGGAAGACTGCGATTTATTTCAACGGCAGTAAGATTGATGGGATTGAAATTTACATTCACCAAATGTATAGATGTAAATTTTTTAGATTTTTTCGTGCTCTTAGTTTTATTATCTATCTTGTTTATTGTTAAGCACAGAAATAAAGTAAATTTGCAAAACCTTACTATGGGAGTATAGCTTCCGCAAACTCTAAAGTCATTATGTAATTATAACTAACTGAAAAAACGATGTAATTGCGCAGTAATTTAAATGCGTCACAACTCCAACAGTTTAAAGACTAAAGCGAATATGCAATGAACATTATCTAAACAAATCAAATTACTAACATACCAAACAGTTATCAGAAGAATATCTTTGCTACATTCAAAGAAGTTATTGTAAAAAACCAAGTCTTAAAAAGAAGAAAAAAATATAAATCATATTTATTTAAACGAAAACAAAAAAGTGGGTAAAACTCCCTTGGGAAATTTAGGAAAAAATCTGTGTGTTGCTCTATCTGTTTCTACTTTACATTTAATTAAAAATTCTTTCTGCGAGTTTCTCGTGTCGGGATTCACGGAAAGGTACTGATTGAAAATTGTTTTAATAATAAAAAAAAATAATATTATACCGTGTGTTCATAAATTTTAGCATCGCACAGATTTTTATTGATCAAACACGTACACTTTTTGTTACAATTTTATTTGCAGTACACACAGATTGCAATCGAAACTGTCCGAATGAACTTTTAAATGGTGAGCACATGTGACTGCATTTTGGAGTATACCGTAATTTAGTTTCGTCAAAATTCGATAGCAAATTTGCACAAAAGCACGAGTGCGCGCTTAATGAGTTCGCTTTGATTCAGCTTAATGCATTTCGTCGACACGAGTTAGATATCAAATCCACCTGATTTAAGATAAACTGTATTTTCTATATTACTTTTGTCAATTAAGTACCTATATTATACTAAAGTAAAATTTCATTGTTGATATTCCAGTCAAAATAATTTTGAAGCGTTACACCGTAACTAACGCGCCTGAAGTTTGCACCCTTGACGTGAACTGAAATTTTAGTGCAGTAAAGATCATTTTTACGAAATTTCCATACTGCAAACGTCGCCTGTCCAACACAAGTTCGGGTCGCTTATGAACCAATTTCACCGATCGCCGGGGATGCAAACTTCAGACACCTCCATGTGAACTCTCGCAGAAACTACGAAGTGAACTTTGTCGGCCTCGAGTCCTCAACGCGGAACCCTTCGCAAAACTACCTCGCATCGTCGCTCGAAGCAAAGAAAAAAAAAAAGAAGGAAATGGGTCCTTGCGATAGTGTCGGTCAACCTACCAGTGCGGTATTCGTCGTGGAGAGCGTCGATTACAGAAAAGGGGTGGCCGCGGACGAGGCCGCACACTCAACGCCGAGCGATAGAAGCTGCAAACTCGCGAAAAGGGAGCACCTCGCGCTGGCACGCCACGAACACTTGTGGCGCGGCTCTGAGCCGCGGAGATGGTCTCGCCTCCTCCGCTGCGACTGTCGTCGCCAAGAGGGCACGGGGGAGGGGAGCGAGCGCGCGCAACAGAGCCAAGATCTCGCCGACCTTATCTCGCGAAGGCTGATGAGTTTTTACGCGTGCCTTGGCTTTTGACATGTTTATTATATACATCATGCAGGTGCTAAAATTCTTTTTATTTATATTCACTTAATATTAAGAAATATCTGCTTTAAACCTCAAATATAATCGATTCTGCGGTAAAGTTTGAAGTGGGAATTGGTGAACCACAAAATGAAAAAAATTGAAGTTTTTAGATTGATAGAATAAACAAAGATATTTTTGGAGTGTATCAGGTGATATAAAGCCAATACGGAACATATAACTTTGAGGTGATATAAATCTTCATTAAGAGATTACACGTCAAATAGACTTCTGAAACTGCGGATTAAACTGTTAAGCAGTCTTTAGATTATTTAGAAGCACTTCATATAGATTTTTTTTTAAATGTTTGATCATTCTAATAATCATACACACATAGTACGAATAATAGAGTAAATAAATATTTTTAAAATTCGACGTAGGTAATTTGTATCAAAATAAAAACAAAAAGTATTCACCTATTTGCAGTATAAACCTTCAAAGCTGATTAGACTGTCAGTAAGCTCTACTCTAATATAGTTAATTATAAGTATCTTTTAGTATTAACTTTTTTAAAGGAACAATAAAAATCTATTAAAATGATAAAAGGGTTCATTAACCACGGTAATGTGAACGTAAATCATCCTGCAACACTTGAATCTATCTTAGTCAAGCGCTTGGACAAATTAGTCCGATTAAAAAAGCGTTGCTACCTACCATGGCCAGACTTTCCCTATAATTAAAACATCTTTATCGAACTGGCTCATTTCCAGCGAGACCACTTCGACAATCGCGCTTTAACACACAAGGTATAAAATACGCCGCTCCGTCGATAATGTAAATAGATAAAAAAGAGGTGGGGGCTAGGTGAACGATGGGCCATGCTCGATCCCCTCGAAAAATGTGTCCTCTCCACCCCTCTGAAAGTCCCCCTAGTCATGCGCGTTTAATTCTCCGATGTCCTTGTTGAGAGCCCGTTTGTATCTCTTTCATTCACTGTTCACTTTTAGGTACGCTGTTTTTCGTATTAAGCGATGGTATCTTTAGGCGCGTTTTAAGAGCTTTTTTATAGTTTTGAAAATCGATAATGCTATATATAAACTATACAATGAACAGCTTTTCTTAATATCGGTATTAAAACGAGAGAATTTAATAAGTAAATTTTAGTGATGGTATCTTTAGCAGATTTTATGTTTAATGTGATTGAAAGTCACTCTAATAAATTAAGCTTGCTTATCTATGATAGGTATCGTTTTAAAATAATGTGAGATTATATTTAATTATATAAGTATCTATAAGTATCCGTTAAAACGATAATTAAAAAAGAAAACAGTAAAATGTTTACATTAATATTAGTATTATTAAAATTGAAGGCGTAGTTGATTTGAAAGCTCTAATTAATTAAGATTTTATTGGATTTGAAAAATGATGTGTGTTTGTGATAAGTGTATCATGCAGTAATTAATAATAGTACTAGTGTTGAAAATAAAACTAATAAAATGAATGCAAACAGGTTCTTTTTTGTTCTCATGTAAATTAGATTGGTTTGATGACATAACAAACTCGCGAAAAAAATAATTCATGATCAATATCAATGCTAATTCGTGTGCGAGATTCAATGAATATTAACTCCGTGATTTCCTCTTCGAGCCGTGTACCTCTGTCCCTCTCGATTCAACTTTGTCTTTCAATATTTTGTTGCATTTTCAATATTTCGCTATAAACGTTTCAATTTAATCAGTTAAATTACGGGATTTATTCAATTTATGGCTCGAAGTATGAAGTTGTTAATAGAAAATATAGTAACCTAATATATCTCTATTTTGAACCCTGGCATACAAATTGTTTATTTTTACCTCTATATCACATTCGATCGGCAATTAATTAATAGTCGCGAAATCTAATACGTCCCCAATATTCGTAACTTCAACTCTGTTCTTCCAAAGCTAGCGGAATGGAGAGGACATGTTGAATTTAACGCGAACAAAAATCACGCGTAAATCGAGAACCATATCGATTTGAATGTCCATCTCAGCGTTTATTTACGAGTAGAGCAATGCGCACGGCTTCCTGATGAAAAAAAGAGAAAGAAAGGGTCTCGCGCTTTCCATTAGACCCAGAATTGTACACGAAAGCTCGAAAGCTCGATCGCTGCCGATGCTTTGTTCTCTCGAAGCGATATATACACCAGTTTACCCGGGCCGTTTTTTTTTTCTTTTCGCAATCGCGCGGCAGCGTAATATCCGGACCACTTGGCCGGAAGTCCAAAGGAGTCGAGGATTGGACTCTTTGTCTGTGCTTCGCGAGCAACTTGCTTAATTGGGATCTTTCGCGCGCTCTTTTTCCACTTCGAGATACTCGAGGCACGTGTGTGTTTTTAAGTAGTAGCGGACGAGTACTAACAGCCACATTAGTCGCGCTGAATCTTGATGGAATTTTTTCAGGAACTCGCTCAAATCCGTTTTGTGGGTACTGTAGTTTCAACATTTTTTTAAACGATTACCTTGATTTCATTCAAAAGAAAGATTACGCGAAGTACATACAGTTAAAGTAATCTGCAATCGCAAAGGACACATACTTTGAATTAGGAAACTTGTCTTAAACATTTTGTATATAAATTTTAAAAAAAGCAAACTGTTACTTCTTTTTCAACCTTACTAAGCATTTTTATCTTTTTTTTTTACTTTTTTACGATCGGTGTGGTAAACCACTGATTTTAATAAATCATTTGCTGTATCAAAGTTGTAGACAGAGCCATCCATTGATAAATCACAAAGCTTATTCGCGCACACTCAATCACGAGGAGAAAAAAAAACGGGCAACGCTGGCAGAAAATTGATGAATGTCCGAGGGCTTAAGTATTCGAACACGAAACTTGATGCTCCAGAGGGAGTTGGATGTGGAAAGAATCGTCGAAAAATCACTCACCAATAGCGACCGAGGTCCTCGTCCCGTCGGTGGTCGGCAAACGCCGCAACGAAGCACACGCGGTGAAAAAAAATTGCGATCTGGCCAGCAGAGCTACGGGAGCGCGAGATAGACCCGCGAGCGACGCTGCGTGTGGCGGTACTGGCGGCCGCACAGCGGAGGAGAGACAGCGTGGCGTCGCTTCTCTCCCCCTGGCTAAGCTGAACGAGAGAGCGAGAGCGAGAGGGAGACAGAGGGAGAGTGAGAGAAAGAGAGAGAAAGAGAGAGAAAGAGAGAGATGGAAAGAGAGGGAGAGAGAGAGAAGCCGGTGGTTCCGCGCGCGAGGGGTTGAAGAAATAATGATCGGGACTCGCGAATTTCTCGCGCTCCATCCCTCTCACGCGCCCCGTTCTTTGTACCTTCCCCCTTCCCCCCTTTTGGAGTTCAGAAGCCAAAGATGTCGCGTTAGAATCATAAAGGAATTTTACGACCCCTCTTTTAAATTATCAAGGATATTTTACTTTTATCGATGAATTTTCCTTCCGGATTTTTGCGAGTTCGACAATATATTTTTCAACTTGTTAATGTTGTTATGTATTCACTGTTTTTAACTATAAGTTTGAAATAAAAATAAAACTGAGTGTTAGAATTTTTTGGATCCAAAAATTCCAATCATCAATCGCCTTATCTTCAATCTAACTCGAAACTCATTGTGCTTTTCTCGAGTTCCCCCAAATCAGAAAGATTGTGCAAACTGCCAAACTGCCCAAATGGACGATACGAGCTTGCACTTTCCCTGCCTGTGTATGTACACACGCGCACCTATGCACGCAACAAGCGACGGTGGTGCGTAACCATGGAAACGCGCATCCGCGAGGATCGGCTTTTACCCTGGCTCGTCCACTCCCGTGTGTGCCCCACTGTTCTCGGGCAAAATGAGCTTGCGCCGGCTTCTCACTCTGTTTCTACGGCAACCACGACACTATAAACAGTCGCGGGATCCTTTTTCTTCAATGAGATAAATGAAGGTATCGGGCGGGTAAGGCTTTACTGTTTTGACGAGTCACGAGGCACCATGACTGATGATTAATGCTGCCAAAGATTGTAAAAATCACTCTTCTACAAAAATCTGTGAAAAATACTTTTTTGTTGTAACGTGCCTGTGCAATTCTATGATATAAATTAAAAATATTTGTATTAAAATTTTCTCGTTAATTTTCGTGTTGGGAACTTTTCTTTTACAAAAACTTAGTGGAATCACTTTTAGGTTCTTTAGGTTCTTCGCCTTTAGGTTCTTCAGTCAGTATTTTTTTAACACTATTTCAGCTTATTTTGTTATATAAGTGATTAATTTGGCAAAATGCTTAAATTTCGAATCAACTTTATTCGTAGCACAAATAAATAATTCTAAATAGGTATAATTGAACATATGAATTGAATAAATTTGAATGGCATGTAGGATCAAATAACTAAACAAAGAATACGACAAAAAATGAAGGGCGAAATTAATTTGCGCATCTCGTGTTCTGCGTCTCGTTATAACGGGTCGATGCAGAGAATTGGTGCATTTAATGAGGTAGGCGCAATATCGAGAGAAAGAATGCCGTGAATTGTTTTATATTAAAAAACTAACCGTGCTATTGTCTCTTTTCGATTCATACGTTAACTGTTTCCTCGATCTTTTGTTCTTACTTCGGTTTGTATAATTATCCCATGATTTTTTTTATTTAACTTTTAAAGATTTCATAGTAAATGCTGTGACGTAAAATTCTTAAATTACAAGATATGTATTAAATGTAAGTAACCATTAATAAATCACTTTTTTACATCTTATTCAAGAATTTCATGTCATTTAAAATTAGAAAATAATTATTCTCAATATTCTCTAATGTTTTTGCACTTATCAACATCTATCTTTCTGTGCGAAAAGACGGATACATCCGTGCTTTGAATTAGTTTGCGCGGCTTTGAGACGGGAACAGTGCATGTCGCGGCCAGAAGGAAAGCTGATTTCCGTAAGCCCGGCACGGTTTTCTTATTTCTCTAGTTCTCTACTTTTTCCCGGGGGTTTTCTTACAGTTTATTTTCTTTCAAATTTGAAATAAATAAGGACTTTTTTATTTCAAATTTTGTCTCTGTAAGTCTATCCAAAAAAATCGAGTAATGTAATTATAAGCAGAAATTTTTCGTTAGTCAGTAGTTTATTTAAAAAAAAGAGACCGTAAGGTTTTACTGATACCAATTTAATTTTATTTATGAATTGTAACTTTACAATGCATTGAAAAATATAATGTTTAGCGCAAAACTCTGATTGCTCAGTGTGAAACTTTGTTTAAATTATAAACAAGACAAAACAAAATAAAATTGCTTTCTATTGTAAGTTGTTACTGTTTAAAAAAATAATTGATGTTCTCAAAATTTTCCAAATTATTGCTTTTGTCGACTGTAACAGTTAATATGATTGATATTCTGGGATTGCACCATCGGGCCGTAAAAAAAACAATAGAGTTTAACGCATGAGAAGGAACGCAATTGGGACCTACATGATTCCTCCAATTGCGAGTTCGAAAATAGGTCGACGAATTAAAAAATAAATCGAATTACTTAAGTGCAAGACGACTTTTTAACCTCTTTAAAAGCTTAGTGTTTACGGTTTAATCCATATTCGGGTAGCCTACTTTTTACCATCTTATGTGTGTCAATATAAAAACAGCTGATTCTATTGAATGGATACTTACTATAACACATTGAAAATTGCGTTACTTAGCTGCAAATTAATTGACATTAAATTAATTGCATTTTACTAAACAGAATCGCATTTTTACTGTCATAAAATTTTTCAGATTAACATGATTACCACGAGTTTAAAATTTGTTACGATCAGCAAAATCCAAGCGCTTCGCGCGCTCAGATATCTCGTATGTATTTACTTACTTATAATCCATCATAATTTTTTAGATTAGAAAATTAATACAAAAACTTTGAATTTTGGCGCTATTCAACCGGACGATATACTTCACAACATCTTGCCGGTTTCTTACAAAATGAAATAAAACTTTTATACAGGTGTTGGTTTAAGTGCAGTAGAATATAGATCGAGATATTTGTTAATGAACCCCTCTTTATTAATTAGCTCTAATAACTTATATAAACAATGAAAAATGCTATATTTTGTATTACAACCAGTCTGAAATAAAATGAAAAATCAGATCCAAGGACATTTCAGCTTAATCACGATGTGTTGCCGTAAATACATTTGTTATTTAGATACTTAAATCATTTGAATACCTCAATAAAATCTGCATACTTATATCCGTATGGATTTGTTTGCGGGTTTAGTGTGCGCAGCAAAAAAAGTAATTGGTTTTCAAGAAATGGGTTTAATTTACAGAATAGGACAACAATTCTAGATCATTCGGTCATCTAATATTCAACCGGTAATGAAAAAGAGGCGCGGAACATCATCGGCTCCGTTATCGAAGCTAAGAACTCCAATACTTTTTACTTTTCAATTTTATTTTCCTTCTCGCGGCTGATAACGGCCAGTTCGATGCTTCCTTAGCTGCTTTTGGCCTTCGAATTATCTTTTCATTTTACTTTAGTGAGAGCCGACAGTACATTGATGGTTAGTGCTTTATTTGTGGAATATTTCGTTGAAATTCTAATATTTAGAGACGCTTCTTTTGAAAATACGGTGACATTTGTTGAAAAAAATCCTTGCCTTCCATATATTATATAGGTAGAAAAAGGAGCACAAAATATTCGGCAATACCTCTGAATTATTTTCACTGACAAAAAAAGTGTCAAAATGTCCCAATTTTTCGGCATTTTACTGTCTTAGTTGTGTTACAACCAGGAAAAGAGCATGCACAAGTTTCCTCACTCAGACAATAGCAAGGACAGGAAAATGCTCGGAAAAATATGTCGTGTATTCATGATCAGAAAAGAAGAACAATTAAATTCCATTCTATTGTGCATACAAGAATAAGAGGCAACGATTTAGTTTTTTTTCGCGAAATTTTATTGGACGTTTTGTATTGAAGTTATCAACTTTAAGAGAGTATATTTTTGGTATAATTATATAAAAAACGTTATCAGAATAGAATGCTTTTTACTTCTGAAATTTTCCAAGCACTTATATAACTGAGAAATCGAATGAAAAATTTGCATATGCAATTGTTGCAAAAAAAGGAATTGTGGGGAAGGAAGAAGCCTCGAATGATCAGCCACGGATTAAATTAAGTGTAATTATTAATTAATTACCGAGAGTTCGACACTAGTTTGTTGCCATCTCCAAGGCTTTGTTAATAAATAATTAATGTGCGCCTACGATACATTGTATAAAAAGGGACAAGTCGATTTACCACTAGAATGTCTATAAATTAAAACACTAATGATGTCACCAATGATACTACTTATTAAGAGCCATTGTTAACCATAATTAAAGGATTGGCAGCTCAATTTATTAGAGCTAAGTGTTTATTTCTGATTGAAAGCTTCGTTAACGAAACTTTGCGAATAGTGAATAATACAATGCTGCAGCACCTGCAATTCAAAATAAACATCAAGATCTTTTCCAGATCCAATTGATCAACTTTTTTAGTTATGTGAGACGTAATGTATAGCAAACTCGTAAAAAGTAAAAGCCATTACAAATGGGAATGAACAACATAGCAGGGACACGTAATTTTGGCGTCAATTATACGCCTACAGTCAATAAGAATTGACGTCGCAATGGCCACACCTAGCTAGGCTATATGTGAATAGCGATATGGTTTGCAACAAGAAAAGATTTTATACAGTCTAAAACAAACTATGCGCGCCTGGTACAGACGATGGATGAAGAGTTGCGCGTTTTTGGATCGTGAAGCATCGAAAGCAACCCTTTCGCCCGAGCTTTCGCCTATAATTCTATATTTTTTACATTTTTCTTTAATGTTTTTTTAAAAAAATTAGAACAATTAGTTTTTACATAAAGGGAATAAAATACCATTTATTCTCTAAAATAAATTAAAGTAACGCATTACACAAGTTACAAAAATACAAAATAGAAAACACTACTAACAATAATGTACGTATAATGTAGAATATTTTACTTATTGATAACTGTAATCGAAAATATTATATGCATCCGCGATTATTCGCCAGCGGAAAATTTGGTTGATTTTCATCGCAGAGAAATTCGATAAGCACGAGCAAACTCAGCAGAAACCTGACCGACATTTCTATAACATTTCGCAAAAACTAGTGAACGTTACATAACATTTAAAAATTGCTGTTAATTCCTCTACAGTAATGTCTTATTCATCTCTTTTATGAAAGTACACAGCCCTGATAATAAGAAATACATGCACCTATAAATATAAACATTGCGTGAATTTAGAGAATCAAGGTTTTACAGGGAAAGTAATAAAGTACAAGTACTTTTAACTTTTATGTATTGTCTATACATATGTATCTTGATGTCATATTTAAATATTGTACGTGTACAATGTTGTATAAATTAATCGCATTTTATCACAGTCATTGGAATGAGGCGTTTTTATGCTTGAGTCAAAGCGTCATTGGAAAAAGTTACTCGTGTCAGTTCTTTTACACATTTACTACCATTCGCAAGCTTCATTTCGCGCATGCGGTTAAAGATGAAAAATGAGACGCGTTTAATGAAGAGAGGCGTGAGATGAGAGAGGAAGATAGAAAAAAAATAGGTCGCGCTGAGATTTCGCGCTTCTGCCGTGTCTCCAGCTCGCTCGATTTATCGACGCTGACACATCCCTCGACCTCCTGGGATTCCCCCGGAAATTCCGCACCCGGCTGTCATTGATCAACGACCAACTGCCGAATGATACAATATGCATCGTCTAGATCCACCATCTTCAAACTGCGCTGTGAAAGAAATGTACAGATTGAAAGATTAAATATTATAAACAAAATATGTAAGATCAAACTTCACGTAAAATTCTGATAAAATTATGGGTATGTTCGATCAAATTTTATATTTATTGATTGGATTTCAGAAAATTGAGGTGGAATTTATATTGAAAGTATATATTTTAAAATTTTATTTCAAATAATAAAATCTTTGTATTTTTTATAAAATGTTTGTCGTTAGGAAACTAAAATTATTATGATCCATTTGAAATTTCAATTATTAATGTATCGCTTTAAGTGATATTTTACTCATTCACCATATAATTTTCTGAAAGAGGTAAGGGGATTGAACTAATACTAAGTATTAAATTACGTACTAAATCCGTTAGATTGAAATTTCACCGCATAGTCATCATTAATGGAAAAGCATGTTTATTTTCAGAAGACCAAAATGTGCTTTTTTGTAGAGTAAATTAATCTCTTTATTATAATTACGTAACTTTATTACAATAGAATTGTGGAATTTATTCAGTAGTAATTATTTAAACAAAAATAATTCTCATTCTAGTTTAGTAAGTGACATGTATAAAGTTGCAGATTATCCATAGCGATAGAATCATCTTCAAATCATACGTTACTCGTATTGTTTCTTACCTTTTAGTTAAATTTGAAGTAGTCACTCCTGGTTGGCTTTTGGTACTTTTAGTCAAAGTTAGCTGAAAGTAGCTTGGAGACAAGCGAAGATTCAGCGCGGTGGGGGCGACAGCACTTAGCCAACTTACCAATCGGTTAGCGCTGAAAAATGTCATAACACAAAGTCGTGAAAATGAAGGAAAATTTTTGTAGATATATGTAAAGTACGTCCGCGGATCGGATAACGGACGCAATTAAACAGGCGTTCAATTGCGCTGCATTTGTGGAAAAATTGTGTCGAGGTCACCGGATTTCCTATGCTAGTTTGTCTCATTATCTTTTTTTGCAACTTTTCTCCTGCGCGAGCAGGGGGTGAGGAGTTAAACTGAAAATTCTTTTGCGCTCAATATTTCCGTTACTGACATGCACTGATGATCAGATCTTTTCATTGGACATGCGCACTAGATCGGACGTTGTTATGTGCAAGGATGACAGAATACCTCTTGCCCGTGTTCTGCAAAAGTTCGCGTGAGCCGCAGGGGTGGAGGTGTAGGAATGGTCGGCCTAGCAGTGGATGAATAGCTTGCGATAGCTCGTTGTATGCCAGTTTTTCATTCTTTAGAAGATTCTGCGCTACTTCCACACTTATTGGATTGATCCCTGGATAATCTGTAAATTTAAATTAGTATTTCAGTTTAATTCACATAATAAGTTCATAATAGACTTTTATCTTTATGTTGTAGATA
This sequence comes from Eurytoma adleriae, assembly GCA_900480045.1. Classification (NCBI taxonomy): domain Eukaryota; kingdom Metazoa; phylum Arthropoda; class Insecta; order Hymenoptera; family Eurytomidae; genus Eurytoma; species Eurytoma adleriae. The sequence continues at coordinate 196,755 of UXGC01000140.1, forward strand.
TGATATTTATGTTTTTTTTTCAGTTTTAGTTTGCAAGGCAATGAAAACATACATTCCTATATTCGTAATACATTTAAAAATAAATTTTAAACTATTTCATCTGCAGTTAACTTGAAAATTCAGTGCAAGCAACATTTAAGTTTGGTACGAGCCAAAGCAATAATACAACAACGCAAAATACCTAAAAAATCTTGCCTTTTTCAATATTACGAGCGGCTTACACGTCTACTCTACCTATCGCAATCGACGAAACAATCGTCGTTACGATGTTCTTTTTCTCTCTCAGATTAAGGTCTAGTAGCGATTAGATGTCGATTTCGACGTTGTGAATTTTGCAAAGTTCTCAAAACGTACACCACCCGCGTGAACATTTCTTAGGCATTTTCAAGATATTTTTCCTAGTCGCCTATTTTGATCATATTATACTGTTCTAATAATTTACCTCGTATTTTAATTGATTCGATTTTTATTTCAAACATAACTATTGTATTAAGACCTCTATAATAAAATACTTATCTCAATTTTTAAAAGAAACTACTGTGCTATAAAATAACTGCAGTCTTGATAGATTCAGTGCAATATGTTTCAAAAATGTAATACTTATTCGAAATTCATTATCTTCTTTTGAATTTGCAATATTAATACAAAAAAATCATGATCCGTAGCTTTTTCAACATCTATTCATCGGATGGGACTAACATTTTTAGGATGTTTTCTTTGTGATATTATACGGATAACCATAATTTATATCTCCATCGGAGAAAAGTGCTAAAAATTTAATATCTTTATTTTAAAGTGTGGCAAAGTTAAATATTTATTTCTTTTTAGAAAATTGTAAATTTTTAATTAATTCTATGCTATCCATTTGAGTAATTACAGTTTTCTTACTTATCGGCTTATTTTTAATTTGAATTTGGAGAGTAAAGAGGCGACCTCTGTTGAAGGAGAGCAGTACTATGAAAAAGTGGTAGATACAGTAGGGCCCTGCAATGCAACAGGCTTTTTCGTAATGTTATTGTCACGAATAAGCGGGAAATTTAATTTTCCGTAAATAATCTGACCTTTTTATAATCTATTAAGATAAATACGTCCTTTGTGTTCTCTAATGGTTTTTAGCAGATCTGATATTCTTACACTTTAAATGTAAATATGTGCATTAACTTACCTGATTTCCAACCATTAAAATAGATTACTGGAACACTATAACTCATGGACCATAAAATATGATGTTCCAAAATCAATGGCCTCTCTTTTGAGCAAGAAGGAACCTCATATGGATCACAACTCTCGAGGTTTTCTTCCCATTCATCGTCTGGCTCTTGACCAACGTTCTTGTCGCTCAACTTGCTTAATGGATGCTCCACTGAGACGAATATTTTTTCTCTCCGCGTTAAATAGGCTTGTCCTGGTAAATCCTTAAACATAGAAAAAGTAATTAACTTATTTATTTATTTATTGAGATTTTTCGAAGTTATTATTTTGAGTAATATAAATTTTCGTATGTATTTATGAATTGTTTAATTGAATTTATATTGTAGCAAAAAATACAGCGAACTGTGCGCGAATTAAGTATCAGCGTGACAGCGCGACATACGCGCCCCTTTACTATGTCATTATTATGGGGGTACAACATTGTGTTTGTTGCCGAACGCATCGATCGATCGCGAAAACCCAACGCACCTTGTCCCCCGAAAACTGCCAGTGGTCAGAAATCGTCTCAGACATTTGGACCAATTCCTCAGCACACGCTATAAATTCTTCCCATGTGATTGTTCCTGGACCATCCATCCTGTATTCTTTATATAAACTTGCACCAATTTTTATTTTGATATCTGAAATTAAGAAAAAAAAATTATGCATTGATTTTTTTTAATTCAATTTCATCACGATTACATTAAAAGAATTAAAAGATTTAGAATTGTAAAAAGTTATTTTTAGATAACTTTTATCTTTGAATCTTTATTATGCAATTTTTAAAAGATCTTAATTTTTCGATTCTTATTTCGACAAGAACAGCGCAAGTATAACGCGATTAAACTAAATATAGATCATCTATTTTCTTGAATCTTCAATCGTATAAAAATTCTATTCTATTCCGTCTGTGACAAAAATAACCTCAAAAAATGAAACTCGCTTCATCGAAAAAACATTACATTAGTCTTTGTAACTCAAAAAGATTCGAAAAAAGGGAAGAGTACTTTCTCCGCAGTTGCGCGAAGTAGACCGTTCTAATTGCAACGTTGCAAGCGCTTTTCTCTCCCGCTCCTCCCTCCATCACCGAAAGAAGCGCGTACAATACTTTCCCTTGGCTAAGTTTTGAGGTAGTGCACTGTGCAGTGTGTAGGAGCGAATGTACCTCGTAGCATTGTGTGTGCTCGTGCGATACACGTCGATTCAGCGAGATAAAATTGAAAAAGGGGGAAGCGGCACAGTCGCGAGAACGGCAGCTATCCTCCCCCCTCCTCATCCCACGAATTTTCCCGGCCGCCCGACGCCTCTTCGTCGTCGTCGCCGTCGTCAATTGTCGGCTATTTCGCCTCGGGCGACTTCGGAGCGTGGCGTTGTCTTTCTCTCTTACTCCTGCCTGCACACAGTATACCTCGTCGTATCGATAGTCTACCTAGACCCCCTCTCCCCTCGCTTCCTCTTCCCCTCACTGGCGTCGTCGGTCGCTGCGTTCAAACGCCGGTTGAGGTTAGGTCGCGCGCGCGCAGTAGCGGCAACAGCGCAGGGACGGCGCGTGCTGCCGGTGCACCCCCACCAATTCAATCACGCTTTTTTCCCTCTTTTTGGCGAGTGATCCACACATGAAACTTGGCTCTCTACTTTTCGCTCTGAAAAAGATCTAACTATATTTTTTATATTTGGTGCCCTGATTTTATATTCATTACAAATTTTTAATTAGATATAAACTAATTGCAAAATTAAATTGAAAATGTTTATTATATTTATGATTCGACTCCAACTCAAAATTGATTTTTATTGTAGTTATTACTATTATTGTTTTATATTGTCCAACATGTTATTTCTGACATAACTATACGTGACCTTGAAAATTGTGCTCTCTGTATTGCAACTTTGAGATTGTGCATTCTCAATGTATGAATTTTCTCATACTATAAATTACATTTAAACATTTGCAATAATTTACATATAGTGCAAATCAGAAATAATATTGTTTTACTGTGGTATAAAAATTGCGAATTTACTTAGTTTTGTTTTCCAAAACCAGTTTATAAGTAAATGGCTCAAATTCCAAAACGTAATCCAAAAATAAAATTAAACCAGTGATTCTGCTTGGAAAAGCCAGTGCGAATGTTTGCATCGGCGGGAGGAATCCTCGCTAAGCCATTTGAATTTCAACTTTGGACCTTGTGCGAGAAAGCGCGAGCGAGGCAAAGAAAAAAAGGGGGAGGAGGGAGGGGAGAGGAGAGGAACGGCCGGCTGCGAGATAAGGCGCGTGTGCGCGCACACGGAATGCACCCGCTGCCTCTCGTGTTTTGCTGCGCGCGGTGCCGTAGCGGTTGCCACCGGAACCACTTGCGCGCGTTACATAAATCCCGGCCGTCATCTCGCCCCCCCCCCGACCCCCCTTAACCTATCGAATTTTCATCTTTGCTCGAGAGAAATGGCTTTCTCCTAATGATAAAAATGTACCTGCACAGTTGTTATATCATGGATAATTAGAAACTAAACACAAGTTGAATATCTTTATGTCAAATTGAATACCTTGAACTACGCTCCTGGAAGACGATTAGAAATTATTGATGCGCGCGCAGTCTTTTCCCTACTTGCATAGGGCGTTTAAACGCTTGTGTACACACACAGACGCGTGCACACGCTGCCGAAGTCTCAATAGCCTCCGGCCCAACCTAACCTTATTGACAGGTCTAACCTCCTACACGGGATGCCGTTTTGCCGTCACTGTGTTATCCAAACGCGTAAGTGCAACAGCGCATGCACTTACACTGATAAAGCTGCGCATAGATGCGTGTGCATTTTTTTAATCTCTCTCTTTTGTCTTTTATTATTTTAGATTTTTATGCGATGTTCTTACTTCTGCAACTTCTGTAGTACTAAACATTCCTGTAACAGGTGCAATAAATTTCTCGAAGAAAATATTTTTCGATTTCATTTCCTGTTACTTTATCACTTTTTGTTGGAGAATGAATCGGAGCACGAAAAAAAGAAACAAGAACGAGGAAGAAGAGGAGGAAGTCCCTTTTTAAAAGTGCGTATATATAAGTATCCGACCTTCCCCTGCGCTATGCCATCAGAAATAGACGATGTGAGACGAATATAGCGCCCCGATGAACAGTGCGCAGAGTATGGAGTGTCAGAGTTGAAAACGCGTCTGCAACGTAGAGTTGACCGGTGTCTGACTCGACAGCCGGACAGGACACTACAGGCACGGCCTGAGATCGCGACCGCCCCCCCCCCTTCAGTAGCGTAATACCCTCTCCTGCTCGCAGGTTCTTAATGTTGCCGGATCATGCAGAATCGAGCAAAGGGAAAAATACAGAGCGAAAAACAATGTCAGAAAAAAGTGGAAGCGCACGCGTCGCAGGTGAAGGGGCTAGCTCAAAAGGAGTCTCTTCTTGCGGTGTGCATATGGGCCTTTTCCGAACGATCGCAGTCATTTGAAAAGGTTCCATTGGACTGAAGGAAGGAAGTCAGGACGCGGAAGCGGTTTAAATAGGTACTGAGAAAGGAAGAGATAAACGTGCATACGCACAGCTGCGTTAGGTAAGGGGAGGTGGGGGCGGCGGAGGGGCACAAGGGCGGCGACTCTCGGCCATTGCTGGCGAGCGTCGGAGCAACAATATAAACCCACACAAACGTTCATCTAGGTGGAGAGCAGGAGAGCAGAGTCGATGCGCATCAGCCGTCACGCATACTACCTCGCATCGGGAGAAAGAGAAGGAGAGGTGGAAGGGAGCAAGGCACGCACTATACACAAGCGCTCGGAAGAGAGAGGGAGAGAGACGGTCGTCGCGGCGGCTATACGTTTGTCTCCGTCGCGCCAGAGACTCAGTGGCGGCGGCGGCGGTGTACACGGCAGTGGAGTATAGTGGAGCCTTGCGCTCGAGCCAGCTTGCGTACCTCGAGCGGAGTCGAGCGGTTCTCTGCGTTCGCGTTCGTACACCTGGTGTGGATCGAGCGCGCGCGCACACCTAGCCGGAGAGGGACGCGGTGAACTCTGGTGACGGAGCCGAAACGAATTGCGAGGCGGCGCACTACACCGAGTGCATTAATCGCGCCGAAGCCGTGGACGTGTTGGGAACAAAATGACGCGGGTGACGAGGTGGCCGCTGCCGGCGCTGCGACGCCGTTTTTTAGGTTAACCTTGGTCGCCTAGACGTCGAGAGCGTTGCCGTCGACGCGTCGCCGAATCCTCTCCAGTCTCTCCTCGTATCTGCGTGCGGACGCCCCCTTCCCCTCTCGTGGACGACTCCTCTCCCCGGCCGCCCCCGCGATTTTTCTGCGTGTCGTCTGCTGGCGTTCCGTCCTTGTAACGCCGCGGCAGGCACGCGCGCGCTCTCTGCACGCGTGTGTGTGTGTTTACGCCGGGAAGCCATCGACGTCGGATAAACGACGAGGAGGAGGTAACCACATCGAAGGATGTACTCCAAAGGAAAGGGCACTACCGTGCCCTCGGATAACCAGGCCAGGGAAAAGTACGTATTGCATTTTTTAACACTAATCTCCAGGCTTTGTTTAGGAAGATTCGATGAAGAATCAACGTTAAGCTTGGGATTTTGCATTAGTATGAAGTTTGCAACGTTCTGATAAAGTTGAAGCACTGGAAGCTGCGGCGTTTATTAGAATTTTCTTGCAAATTAACAATTAAAACAGACCTTGATAGCAAAAGGTTCTATGAACAGTCAAAGTTAAAAATTTCAGATTTAAGTTTAATAATTATCATAAATGATAATGTATGATATGTAGACGTGCAGTATTATTCTAAGGCTATATACACGGTGTTCAAATAATACGTTGATTGAACGCCGTGTGTAAAGGTAAAATACCTCAGAAATATGTATATAAGTAATATTCAAAGCCGTTTTGAAAACATTCATGCAACAAATCGGTCAAATTTCCAATGATAAAATACAATAACAAAGTTTGAGGAAAAAAAAAATAAACGAATTATGTAATTTTGTGCATGATAACAGTTGCTTATCTGGTAATGATGCTATTAAATACAATTGTATTTACTGATTTTTACAGTTAAAGAAATAGTATGATTGATGCAACCAATAATTGTAATTACACAAGAAAATGTGTTCACTATTTCACTATTCCACTGAATTTGCTAAAGTTTGTAGCAATATTTAATATAATTAGCATAAACATTCATTGGATGCATTTTCTATTATTTTTAATCATACATTACTCTAAATAAATTATAAGTACATTTTATGAACGTGAAATTTTATAATTCATCGGTTTACTGGAGCTTCTATCACGTGAAATTATTAACTGTGGTAGACTAAAATTCGCTCCAAAAGATTGACGTCCAGTCATCTAAAAATATCTCGTATAAGCACAAAGATATATAGATTTGTATCCAAGATCCACTGACGCAACATTTCTCTGAAAAGTATTGTCTTAAAAAAAAGAGCCAGCGATTTTTGCTCGCCGAGGGAGATGGAGATTTTTGATTGTAAAAAAAATAAACGGTCGGTCATGAACCAAGCGCGCAATCTGTCCAGTAAACAAAGGCAAAGAAACTAGGCGCTACGTATCCCGCCGCGGTGAATGGCAGCTCCAGAGCGGGATTTTCGATGCGCTCCCGTTAATTTGGTCGAAGTATGCCACGCGCTAGCTGGCGCTATAGGCCTCTAAGGCTCTCCTTTTCGGCCGAGAATCCGAGAGCTACGGGACGACGCTACGACGCGTTGCACACAGGAGTCCATAACCCGCTTTCTCACTGCGGCCATCGGCAGTTTTTCCTCTCGCTCGGTTGACCCCTGCGGTGCCCGGCACTTGTTACCTATATACTCGCGAACTTTTCGAGAAAATCGCCGCCATGAGCGTCAGCTGATAAGTCTGCGCTAAGCGTCGTTTTAATGTCATGCCGTTACCTCTTGCTTTTCAGGTTAGGTCCACCTCGATCGATGTGGCTACCTGCTTAATACGCGGATTACTGTTAATGTAATTGAAATTTTTATATCACCCATTTCCTTGTTGATTAAAAACTTAAAAAATTTTATAAATAAAAATCACAATTGTTTCGTGAAAGTTTCATTTAAATAAGCATTAAATGTTATATTGATAAAGTTTTCAAATGACAATTATATTTTATAACAAAAGTTTATTATAGTTGTTTACGTTTATATACTTTTGTTTCATTAGCGTCTGAAAAATATTTTGACAATAAGTCAGTTTTTGACTTAGTCCAAATTAATATAGAGATTTGCAAAAGTCGTTTTTACAAATTGCATTTACGAAAGTTTCTCGCAAAAAAAATCCACTGTAATTTTCAAAGCAGTGATTTGAGCACCCCTGAGGAGATCCGGGACCCTGTCGACGCTCTCTCCTTCTCTAAGCACTCGGCGCGCATATACGTCGGGTGTATGCGCCTTCTATCTCCATCCCGTTTCCTCCCAGTGGCCGCCGCCGCCTTTCTCCGCGCGATGACGATGACGAGGACGCCAATAGGCCGGGAGAAAAGGAAGGAGCAAAAAAAAAAATATCCACGGCGACGGTGGCCCTGTCCCCCTTCGCCGACCAGGGCGCCACCTAGGCGCTCGCAACGGCGTACCCGTGCGCGTACATACGTACAACATGCGCGCCGGAGCCACGCGATTGAATTTTCTCGAGCAATGAGATTTCAGATGCTACCGCCTAGATGATGCCTTCTTCGGCCTTTTTTTCCTTATCGATTCGTCTTTTCTACGTGGTTGCGGATTGGTCGAATTGGCGCTGATGGGATGTCACCTCTTGGCTGCAATAGCTTTTATTTAATATTCTTAATGCAATAATGTAATCTCTGTACCATGATAAAAATCAGATTTTATTTTCTTTTTATTTTCAAAGTATTTTTTTGGGGAAATATATTATTTATATGTACTCTTCAGATAATACAACGAAATAAAAGTAAAGGATCAGCAAATTTTAAGATATAGTTTTAGAAAGCAACTGTTATAAGCATAAATTATGGCATTTAATAATTTTAATAAATAAAAACTTTTATAATATATTTGAATATCATAAATGAATTAAATAATATGAATAAATGAAATAAGAAAATAGTTCAATACTTAATTACTTCATTTTTTTGTTACAGATTAGCTTTATATGTATATGAATACCTGTTACACATTGGTGCACAAAAGGCTGCACAAACTTTCTTGTCAGAGGTAAAAATGTGTTTTTAGATATCGGTATCTCTTCTTCATCTCTTAATAATTATTATTTTTTACACATCCTCTCCTTAAAAGTGGCAATTTTTATCTCGAGGCGGAAATGACAAGGAGTTAGTAATGAATGAGGGGGTGTGTAAAAAATTTTATACCCGCTATGAGAGATAAAAAAGAATACCTCAGATCGCATGCTGATTTACGTGTGATTTGGATCAATGCTTTCTTTATCTCACTAGGTGCGTATTATTTCTGTTTTGTTTCAGATCCGATGGGAGAAAAACATAACACTAGGCGAACCTCCAGGGTTTCTTCATTCCTGGTGGTGGTAAGGATCAATTTTTGTTTTATATATTTAAATTTATTGTATTAGCAAAAATTCATAAATTTTCTATTTTTCAGTGTATTTTGGGACCTGTACTGCGCAGCACCTGAGCGCCGAGATTCTTGCGAACACAGTAGCGAAGCCAAAGCTTTCCACGATTATGTGAGTAGAGTACATCTATAATATATTTTTTTTTGTTTTGTAAAGCCGATAATATTTACTTCTTTTTACTTCTAATACGACTTTACATTTTCAGGGATTTGTAAACAGTGGTTATGGAGTTAACGGAATTGCGCACGTGAGTGTATAGATACAATAGTTAAAGCATAAGTCAATCTTAAACGAGCTTATTATTGCTGCTCTATTTTATTCAGGCGAAGCTTTTATAAATTTTTTTTTAAAAAAGCAAAATTTTTAATAATTGTTTGTACATTAGCAATTTGCTATACCTGTACAAAAAAATCCATTTAACTAACATAGCAAAATCGATGCTATTAGATTGACACTTGTTGAATATCATGACTTTTTTTAAAATCATTTTCCGAGTTTTGTTTGAAAATGAAAACCAATTTTTTGTGCATAATAAAAGATTGACGATAGTTAATTAAAATTTTTGGCCTTTCAAATAGATTTTAGAAATGTTTTTTTTATCTTGATTCTGTCACACATAAAAACATGAAAAATTGTTTCTTAAAAATCAAAAAATTGCTGAAAAAGAAAAACGCGTGGACAAAAAAATATTTTTTCCGCGCACCGTATAAAACAAAAAAATTGAGCCCAAATATATTAAAATACGTTCAGTGGGTTCTGAGATCTAATAGGCGTATACATACACTCACACAAGCGCACGTAAATGCATGCACGCTTACGCACACACTCACATCAACATCCATAGATATATTTTTCAAATAAATTAGAATATGATTCAAAAGACATTTCTATTATGTTTTAAAACTATGTTTTTACTATTGCAAAGCTTCCTCTAGGAGGAACTAAATGTTTCAAATTTTGCAAAAATTTTGTATTTGCAGAATGCCGGACCGGCGCCCTCGCCGCTTGGACAGATGCCACCGAACGATGGCATGGCCGGCGGACCGATGCCACCTGGTTTCTTCAATGTAAGTCTCCTCGCTACCTCGCATTTAACACTCGTTACAGTTTCTCTGACAACTCAGATTATCCTCTGTTTTTCTCTTTTATACCTCGTGTATTATATATATTTACCATTCACTCTGCATATTATATACATATATATTTATCAGCCACGTCTCTATCCTCAACGACAGAACATCTCATCGCGATCATACTCATTGTGTCTCTTGTGTACCTCTGAATAAAAAAGAAAAGATTGCGATAGTCGCACGTCGAAGGATGTACAGTTTTGAAGAAGTGACGAACGGCCTTTCGTCCTTGACAAATAGATCGAACTCACTTTTTCAATCGATGATGTGCACGCCGAACATGTGCAGTACATGATGTGCAAACGTCGAGAAGCGTGTGATAATCTACTTGTTCTCGTTACCATTTATTCATGCGCGCGCCAATAGAATTAAAGTCAATGTTCCTAAATTTGAATTTCACTTGTTTCATCGTATCAATGCAATTTTTTATTGAAAAAAAACTACGAACTTTTAAATTTGTTGACATACTTTATTGTCTTAAATTCTATATAACTTCTTATTAGGTAATTTATCAATAATCGATTTTCATATAAAAATAATATCTAGCGACCTTTTTTGTTGTAAAATAACTGATGAAAAATATATTCGTTTTTTGTTCGGGTTATAAAAAAACCAGATAAATTGCTAAAGAAAATTGTAGCGAAATTTCTAAATTAAAAAAAAGATCAATGACAATTGTGAGCACACACATTTCTGTACAATTTCTCTACAATTTCGGTTTACACTTCCAGCAAATATGCAACAGATTCGCTTTCGCTTTTCGAGCAATAATTGTTACTGTATATTCGTGTCTGTTCCAAAACTTTTAAGTGGTAACAAAAATATTGAATGTATCCCGAGGAATGATTGTTTAGCGATCTTTATTTTCCTCCGTGTCTTTCATATCATTTAAATATTGCATCAAACTAATGTAAAATATTTCCTATTACAATTGTTTCCTTATTTTTAAATTCGAGTGAAAATTAAATTTTTGGAAATTAATTAGAGGCAATATAAATATTTAATGTTTAAAAAAATCTACTCGACTATCCATTGCTTGTCTAATCTATATTTCGTAAATGTATACTGATATCTCTGGTGTGAAACCTAACATATATGTGTTCATGTGTTATGTTATTATTTTTATGGATTAGCAACTCCTTTTCGGTGGCATCATAACGTACAATACAATATAATAGAATTAGAATGAATGATTACATAGGTGACTTCATGATAGTATAAAAATTAATTCTTTTTTAAATTAATACTTTTTTAAAAGTATTTAGTTCGGATTATATCTTGAGATTAGATAAAGCAAGACATAGGATTCAATTGATTTTGAATTTGATATCTAATGATGCTTGTAGAGTAGTTAAAGTTTAGAAAATTGAAATTATATATCATACTATTTCGAAGTTGTATTTATGAAATTTTTAAACAATTTGACTATTTATTTGAAGGAAGGACTATTTGTTTCATATTAGAATTCTTTATAATTTAATTGAATTTATGAATATTTATACCAAATATTGAGTACATGTATCAGTTACTTTTAAATAAGGTACACAAATACTCTTTCCTTAACAATTTAAATTGCTTACTTAAAAGTATGTACATACTGCAATAAGTTCATTATCATAAAATGAAGCTATTACCGGCAAAAGTAACGAAGAATTAAAAACAATGCATTTGTACCTAATTTTTCAGTAGAGAGATAGCTTGTCATCGAATTGTGAATAATTAAAATGAAAGAATTCGTGCTCGCGTCGGTCCGACCTGTCTCGTCTCTTTATCTGCGTTAGCGAACTATCTCTAGCTGTTTTACTATTGCCTGTGGATCGCAGTGTTGCCTACATGTCCGGCGTTTTGCGTTGCTTGTTGCAGAACAACTCGACAATGCGACCATCTCCGCCCACACACCCCTCATCACAGCCATCTCCCCAGCACCCCCAGCCACCCCCGCCCCCACACTCGCAGATGATGTCCACCCAGGTAAGCCGCCATATCATTCGGAGGAATCCTTAAGTCTTGCACACTCTGTCTCTCTCTCTCTCTCAGTATTTTTTTATTTTTTTTTTGCCGCGCCATCGTATTTCTCTGACTTTTATCTGCTTTTATTTTTGGCACATTTTTTTTATCGCTTGAATTTTTTTTTATTTATCACATCGCGGTGCCTCTAGGGCTTCTCTGTATCATCGGTAATCACGTTACGGCATTCATTAAAAAATCCCATGCGCCTAATCTCACCTTCATTTCTGCCGGACACGATGATCATTGTGGGTCTTCACTCTTTCTTCGCATTATGTTTTTTACTTTGTGATTTATCGTTTATTATTGTCTTTTTGTCTCTTTCTCACGGTATCTTTAACAAGTTAACTGTGATATACAAATACCTGTTTCTTGATTTTTGTGCTGTTTATATTGACCCTTTTTTTGTATTGGTTATGGGAAAATCGCCATCTTGTCTGAAATCCTGGTGAAGTGTTTAAAGGTGAATGTGTAACCCTTTTTCTATTCCTAATAAAATGCTTATTAAATGACGATATCTAATATTACAAAAATCTCAAATAAATGAAGATTTAAACAAGATGGTATTTTCAAATTGGTTTATCTCTTTGCCTTACGAACTACTTAGAATTTGGTAATACTCTTAAAAAGTTTTAAATTCGTAAGGCATATTTTATTTTCTTATACTAAAAAGTTATCATTGTTAGTAATACTCAGCTATTGAAAAAGTAATATTACTCTTAAATGACACGATGTTTGAATAAATATTATTAATGAGTTAATTGCTGCAAAGAGCAACTTAATTAATGCTTGTTTGGTCTTTTCTCGTATTTGATGGTAAATAGGCACAGAATTGGCTCTGTGTTGAGATTTTCATTAATCTGTGCCATTGAAAAGCACAGAAGTACTAACGTATTCGATTATTGTTACAGTTCATGGGACCCAGATATGCAGGACCACGGCCAAACGTTCGTATGCCACAGATGGGTAACGACTTCAACGGGGTAAGCTTCTTTTTTGCCCGCATTCGCAATCGTCAAAAAGCGAAAGTTACGAAACAAGAAAAAACTTGTTCTTACGCAATACTTTGTTCGCTCGCCATAGTTGACTTTCTCTCAAAAGATTGCGTAATTTTCGCTTCTATCGCGTTAAAAAAATGGGGAAAAATTAATATTCAAACGAAATTTTGTAATTCCAGCCGCCAGGCCAACCGATGATGCCCAACAGCATGGATCCAACTAGACAAGGTGAGTCACTTGGCCACAGCAGTAGTTGCAAAAAAAGTTTTTCTTGGCATTGAGAAAGCGTTGCAAAAAGGAGAATGGCATATATTATAGACGCATGCGTATCAAAAACCACACAGCAATATTAATTGAGGAAGTAATATTAAATTTGGATTGGATTGCTGTGATGTGGAGTGGACTGGTTTTTGAACTGTCTAGTGGCAAACATTTTTTTAAGAAAACAGTGGCACTTTATTAAATAAAATTTTCATTAGTCCTTTCAAACTTGATCGATATTCGTTGGAAATATGCATATAGATTTCTTTCTTCTATGTAAGTGTCAATATTACGAGACAAGTTTGTTCTGAGCCTTTTTTGGATTTCTTTTTTCAACAAAGACGGTTTCTTTGGAAAAGGATATTTTTTATTTTTTTTATTTTTGAAATTAGCACATCTTTTTCTTCGCATAATCTGATCTTTGTATTTTTTTAACGATGAAATTTGAAAACTCCGCATCTCTCCGATGATTTTGCGTGCGAGAATGGTAAGGCACGCCAGTAAAAAAATCTCCGTGCCACTGCATTTAAGTTAACTAGGCTTTTTGTTATTTTCGCCATTGATTGATCTCACCTTACCTACCTGCCGTACTAATGTGTGCTCTTGTGTTTCTCAGGCGAAGCTGGAGAATTTGTAGGGTGGCAAGGTAGGAAGCAACCCAGCAAATTGAATCACATTGACATGACTTAGAGAACAGGCTTTCAATTTTTTTTTTCAAATATTTTTCTTAGTCTTTTTTTACTAATCGTCTCTTTAACTTTTTCTTTTTTTTTCCATTCTTTTTTGATTACTGATTAATTTTCCATATTTTCTTTTGTCACTTACGTCACATCATTCCTTTTGCAAGCAAACGCACTGGCTTCGTCGCACAATCAGCAACAAAGTGTCACATTTTACATTGAATTATAACTTTTGCATATGAAGCATGAACAATTCACACGTCGAATACGATGTCTCTCCGACGGAATTTTCACTCGAATATGCCGTTGTGACTGTCGTTCGTCAAACTTTGAAGCATTTTAAAGAGCCTTTCGATAAATCCGTTACTGTTACTCAATTCTTTTTCAAAATTTGTACTGGACAATCGGAACAAACAGTTCTTCCTTACACATCACATGAAGCAAAAACGCTTTTCTCATTTATTTATAATTTTTTTTATTTATTCTTTTTAAGCATGGATAAAATTTTACATTGCCAATTTGTCATGGGTTCTGAAGTTCACTTTGAAATGTCATGAAGATGACGATATCGAAATCTAGACTAGCCTAAATGCAAAAACGCTTTCCACTCCAATGTTATACTTCATCATCATGCACAGACAAGAAACAAAAGCCTTAGATTACGGTCTAGTAGTTTTAGTGCTACATGCTTGCTAAGCTGAGTAGTCAAGTTTTTTTTCATATTTATATATATATATGAATGTCTACTTTCACTTTTTATTAGTGTTTGTCTAAACTGCACCTGCCTTGTACCATATTTATTTCTCTGTAATTTCGCCGTCGCATTATGGCATGCAAAAAATACCACTTGCTTCGCTTTGCCTGTGTACAGAGCAGAGTAACATCGACTATCCGGCATTCCATATTTTGCAAAAGCTTTAGCATAACTAGTATTGGTGTTTTACGGGGCATTAACCCCAAAAAATTATTTCAACTATTTTAGTATACGTGTTACGCAATATTTTAGCTTCTAGCGAATTATACAGGATTGAACAAATCTAGATTTCAAAATTGTAAGTTATGTTAAAGAAATTGTACAATATCCTACTAATCTATATATTAGAATATTTTAAGGTAGGGGTACATACCCCTCAATTAATATATATAAATAAGTAGGAGATAAGTAAGAGGAATGAGTAAATCAGTGTGCGATCGTTCAGTTTGTCATTTTTTTAATCACACTGATGCACTCGGCCCACAGATATTGATGAAACCAGCGATCGTACTCTGCTCCACCGTGGAACTTAATAAATGTTATGTGTCTCAAATAAGTGATTAACCGCTGATCCATTCCGACTAGATTAAATAAAAAACAAGAAAAAAAGAAACTTTAATTGGACGCTCGCGTAGCGTAGAGAGCGCGGCAAGCCATTAGTTCGCACTCGGACATACCTCAGACACGCCTTTTACTCCGTGCCCCGAAGCCGAGCAAATAACGAAATTGAATTGTTACGATCTAGGCTCGCCGGGAATGAACCCGATGAATCCACGGATGAGTCACCCGAGAGCAGGTCCTGGTGGTATGCCGCCCATGGGACCGGGTACCTACGGACCTGGTATGAGAGGACCGCCGCCCAACAGTAATCTGGCGCCGGGAGGACCAGGTGGAGCTGGTATGCCACCCATGAGCATGGCTGGACCAGGCGGACGACCGCAGTGGCAACCCAATACCTCCACGGTGAGTTAATCATTTCGTTTTGTCGGGCGACAATTTATAATTACAGTTTAAATTAATGGAGATACTTTGACATTTTAGCCTATGAATTACTCGTCGTCTTCGCCTGGTAATTATGGTGGACCACCAGGTTCGAGTGGACCACCTGGACCTGGCACGCCCATAATGCCCAGTCCTCAGGATAGCAGTAACAGCGGTGGCGAGAACATGTATACAATGATGAAACCAGTACCTGGAGGAAACATGCCTGGCGTAAGATTCAGTTTTAATCGTATTTTTTGTTACTATAAACTTAATATAATAACTGTACAAAACATAATAATTGTAAAAGATGCGAAATGAAAGTTTCTTCTTGGAACTTAAAATTTGTAAAGCATTATGAAGATAATGAAGATATTAATGATGCGAACAATGTTACAAATACAGGACTTTCCCATGAGCGGTGGACCGGAAGGTGGACCGATGGGTCCGATGGGCCCCAACACGATGGGTCCGGTGCTCAATGGCGACGGCCTGGACGGCATGAAGAATTCGCCGGCGAATGGCGGCCCTGGTACTCCCAGGGAAGACAGCGGCAGTGGCATGGGCGACTATAATCTGGGCGGCTTCGGTGGGCCTGGCGAGAACGTGAGTATCGACGACATTATGTAAAAGAAAACTTAAATGCGATGGACAGAGGATCATCGTTAGCGATGTCACTTGTCACCTTTTTTTACATACTCCATTTGTACAATCATCTATTTTTTTTTATAGTAGTTCTTTTGCCTAAGCTCGCTGCTCCCCTCGCTCGCAAACGTCCTGTCCCACCAACAGACCTCTTTAATCCCTGCACGCCCGCGTGTCCGCTGTACACTTTCATGGTTTTGTAAGAGGTTTTTTTTAACGGATGGGGAATGTCGGTTTTACTCTACTTTTTTTCTCATCTTTTACGATTGATGACTACTTTTATCCTTTTTTATGAGTTTTTTTACATTTTATTTAAAAAATTATTTAATAAAAAGAAAGAAAACAAGCTCTTTAAATGCATCTCGCTCGTCCTTGAAACTATTGAAAATTTTCTAAATCTTAATGCTTAAGCAGTTTTATGAAGAATAACCTACTTTTCCGATTTTAACTTCAGTCTTTGGAAAACGTAAGTGAGTTAATTATCACTTGTTAATCAAAGTTTCAGAACATATCATTACAGTTAAAAATAAGTACATTATGCGACAAGTGCTAGTTCGAGAGTCACTTACTTCTGCATACGTATAGTATGTATAACTTTTCCCAATAGCGTGCTCAAATTCTGGTCAAGTTTGCGAACTGATTTTTATGTATAAAATATCACTTTCGCACAAAAGTGTAAGAAAGTGATACTTTGCTCAACTAAATCAGTTAATACAGTCGAACTTTGCGCTCGCCGTTAGGAAAAAAAAAATATTTCGTATTACAGTACTCTTAAAAACGAATAAATTTATCAAGAGTAATCAATTGCATGCACATTAAATTCTCGATAAAATTGAAATAATAAAATTACAATTTTTATCAAAAATAATTACAATAATTAAATGTTCTAAAATGGCTCTCTTGCGTTTTCTTATAAAGTCCTTGCAAACGTAGTTTTACGGGCTTATGGGTCGCAGCAATATTATAACGCGTTGCAAAACCTATAAAATCTACTTAAAATCGTTTAGAGAAAAAAATAACCGTAGCTTCGAGCTCGCCCATACGCAAGAATCTTTTTTTTTAATCGTATAAAATGCATGTTCTCTATTGTCGACAGTTTTTTTAAACGAAATGCAACCAGGACGCAACTTGCGGAGGAAACGAAAAATCGCAGGAACAGTGAAAAGAAAGAGAGAGAGAAAGAGAGAAATGAATAGCGGGAAAAATGGGAAATTACGCATACAGAGCAAACAGACGAAATGCGAGCCGTTCCACATAATTTTTTTCATTTATAACAAATTGTTGTCGCGTTATTTTTAGCACGACGGACATATTTTTTCTTCAAACAAATATGTCTCTTTTTATCATTGCATTTGTTATCAGTTGCACCTGCTTTATTAAGGGTAGGTTAGGTTAAGTCATCATTTTTTTTACTTTAAAGTTACTTAATTGACAATATCGCCATACGATACTATTGTATTACGCTTTACTAATACTCACGAGGTTGCGAACTAGGTTTTTTTTATATCTTATTCATTTTTTTATTTTTATTTTATTTTTTTTTTTACGTCGCGGACCCTTTTCGGTTCTTTTAATCGCAGGTTACACAACACCTGCCAAAATTATTTAAACTATTTTTTTTTAATTCTTTGCAAGTGATCGACTGCTATAGAAAGTAGTATAATCGGGATACGACTTTTTCAGTGCACTTTTTGCGATCGAAAAGGGTCGTATTCGATTTGTGTATTTATTTTTTAAAAATGTGTCACTAGCTTAGGTTTGTCCTCTAGTTAAACGTACGTTTTTTTACATTCGTATTTATTTTCGAGAAGACTTAGAGTAAATAAGGTGCCTGGTTTAACGAAAAGGCTGTTTTTTACGTGTGATCGGGTCGCATGATTTTTTTACTTCAATTTTTTTATACTGTAGTCAACGGTCAATTTTATAAGTCCGTCGCGACATTCTTGCCAAAATAGTAGCTAGGCACAGTCCGTGAGCGATGATCGAATGGCAAACCGCTCAAACAGCTACTTTTTCGGAAAACGTCTCCTGATATTATGAGTATTAAAATTAGCTTTTTAGATTTGTAAGTAAATTTAAGAAAGAAATGCTTTCGTTCCTATTATTTATATACCTAAGTACACTGAGAAAAATGTCTTGCAAATTTGCGATGAAGCTCACCGTAGAAATTATGGTAAAAAATTATCTTCAGTCCGGTTAGAGAACAGAATTTTTTGCGAAAGAATTTGTATTTTTTATTTGAATTTTGGATATTTAGCTAGTGGAAAACTTTATATTAAAAGTTCTGTAAAAAGTTTCACAGGTTCTCCTGTAAAAATTGCGGGACTTTTCATGTAAACTAAACATCTAAGATTCAAAAAAAAATTAAAATGAATTCTGTCAAACAACCTGTCTCACGGGTAATGTTTTTTGCGTAATTTTTACGGTGAGTTTTATCGCAAAGTTTACGAAAAATTTCTCTCAGGATACAGATCTGAAGTTTGGGTTTATTAAACGCGCCAAAAATGATTTCAAAATATTTGTTATATTAGTTGCGTAAAAAAATTAAAATCATTGAATAAATTTTAAAATGAAAAGGATAATTTGTTTAAAGAGCCCCAGCTTCAGACTTATTTGACTTCGTCAAAGACGATCAGCTGTGAGACGCGATTTGCCGCTCGATATTTATTTCTTTTTTTATTCTTATTACTTTTATTATCGATGCAACAATTAAGGAGAAAAAAGCGGAAGGTGTATGATTGAACGAAAATTTGTGTAAATAGAGGCGAAAAAAATAAGGAGAAAAAGGGAACGTTGAATATTTTTTTATACGGATAACACGCACAGTAGGCAGTACGAGTACTGAACCTAGAACGTTGAATGAGTCACAGTGGAAAAAATATGTGGGACAGTGTATTTATTATTATGGCGAAGAGAAGTCCATCCGTCCGCAGGTGGTTATAGGTCAGTACTGGACTATGCTATACTGCTATTAGTTACTTTTAACTCTCGATTCTACGATGATCCGACGATCGGAACGAAAAGCTTTTTTGTAAATCGCGTGTACGTAACGAAGCAGACGTGAGACGAGAAAAGAAAAAGAGAAAAGAAAAGGGAACGTCGTATCGATCACGCCAACGGCACGCCATCTGTGTGGCTTTTTCCTACAACCTCCGAAACTTCATGGTGCTCCTTCCTATATACATATTTTTTTGTACAAACGCTTGCAAGGTTAAAGGTGCATTTTTTTTCTTAGACGTAGGTTCTTTTTTGCGAGTTCGAGTGTACCCTTTAACTCTTGGAAAAAGGGTGCCTGGCCTGCCGCTGGCGCGCGTTACGTCGAAACTTTTTTTTTTTTAATGATCTTAATAATATATTAGCATACTGGAGGTGCGCACTCCGAGGTTCCAAGGTTCGTGCCTTCATTCCGACCTTAAAATCGCAAATGAAATGAAATTTGAAAGTTTGTCTTGCCAGTCAATATCTTGCCATACTTGGAACATACGCGCCTTGGTACCTTTCACGATTGAGTTTCATTTTTTTTTTTACTTGAGTACTCCCACGTTGTAAGATACACTTAATGAGTAAGCCTGGTACAAAAGAAATATGATAACAAGTATATGATTATGCCTATGCCAAGGGAGAGATCGAGACAATAAATGTAATCATGTTACACTGAGACTACTGAGTTTTTCATTTTATTTATCAATTACCGTTTACCCGAAGGGTGCTTAAGGCTGACTATTTTATACATGACTATCTACCGGTTTTTTGTTACCTTTCACGGATATTCTTTTGAATCAACGATTTGTCGTTGTTTGTGCGACAAACACGTTCAAAATTGGAAAGAAAAAAGATTCTGGTAGTTGTATATAGTACTGGCCTGTACTGACCTGTAGCACATGGATGCGTGAGCCAACAATAATAATAATAATAATTTTAAAAAATCGCTATTTGCGGACTGTTTGCTATGTGAGATTACCAATGTATGCTGTAAACATTTTTTGGGTCGCTTTAACACATTTTTTTGAACAACCACAAAATAATTCGCGTGGTGAATATGTGTGCACGGGGGGCAGACGAAAGTGAGAGAGCGAAAGAGCTTGCAAAATTTTTCTTTATCTAATTTCATCATGTTTTATTTAATTTTTTTTAAAACTTTATTTAACGAAGTTCATTTCGACGTCCATGTGTTGTGGGTCAGAGCACCCTAATTCAAAACATCGTTTTTTTTTTGTTTATCACATCCCTACAATCCTTCATCCGCACTTTAAAAAAAAAAGAAAAGAAAAACGGGAAAAAGTCGCACGCCCCGTCTCCTTTCGAGCCCCGCCAAAGCACTGCGCCTGCGCAATACGTATACGTGTGTGTATTATCGAAAATGATGCGGTGTTGGAACTAAAGTTTTACGTTTTCACTGTGCATTATACATCGAATCCTATCCACCCCCCCTTTTTTAACAACAAGCATAGTCTTAGCAATTTCCATTTACGTTATCTTTGCGATTCCTTCGTGATGGAATGAAATTTTTTTTATAGAATGTAGAAAATAGCACAATCATAGACGCATTATACCATAGTTCCATGTTTATTACTTTCATGTTTTTTTCTAACTGTGAAGATTGCATATTTGTTATTAACTATTGAAATTTAAATAATTCATTAAAAGCACTGTAAATATATTTTTTTATCGACTGAGCAATAGTTTTTAATAGTGAACTCAATGATACAAGTTTCATTCACAAATATTTATTTTAGTACTTAGCAGCTTCTTATATTATGCTTTAAATAGTAGTTTTAGGATCCACCGTAGACTTGTCTTCCAACACCAAAGTTGATCAGCATTCAATCCAAGATCTTTACTTTTAATTTTAAAATAAAACTTTTGAGTAGAAATATCACCGTCAACTGAAAAGGTGAAGAGCATAAAGCCAATGTATCAGTAGAAGCTGCATTGAAAGTAAATTGGATCTTGGTGAAAGGCTGCGACGTTTCGATAATAGGGCGCGCGACGAGAAAAGAATAATGGGGGCGCCCGAAAGGCGGCAGTGTTGTAACCGGCCTGGTGTTGGTTGATTCGCAGGATCAGAACGAGTCGGCGGCCATATTGAAGATCAAGGAGAGCATGCAGGAGGAAGCCAAGAGGTTTGAGAAGGACTCTGATCCCCCCGAGTTTTACATGCAATAATTCGGCCGACGGCCCACAACCTCGTCGGGCGCAAGAGGCGCTGACGCGATCAAAGATTCCGAGAGTTGAGTTTGACCGACGAGAGACGAAATGAATAATATAGGCGAAGGCGAGCTGAGATGAGGCAACTTTCTTACTCTTCCCGTTTTCGGTGTCGGGTTATGCGAGACGACCGGCATGAAAAAACAGAAAAAAATAAGATTACCAAGCGACATTGCACAAAGAGAAAAAAAAAGAAAGGCGAGTCATTTCTTCGGCCTCCTTTTTCGCGAAACTTAAAAGTAGTGGAAAAGTTAAGGATAATGACAGGGACAAAACTCATCCATCATCGCTGATTTTTTTCTTCTTCTTACTTTTTGACAAGAAAGAGTTTAAGAAAAAAGCTCAAACAAAAAAAAATGAAAATGAAAAGATTTTATATGGATAGTCGTGTTCTTTACTTTTCGCAAGTTTTGGCGTTTTCCAATCTTGGAACGCGCTCGGTACGGAGTGCGTCTTCTTTTTTAAAAATTGAGAGATAAAGTATATTAACTATTGACTTGAAGTGTACGTAACGATCCACTTATTGCTATCGACTCCTCTTGAAAGTTTCTCGTATGTCGGTGTTACTCACAGCAGATGGCGCCCTAGTGGTCTCGCATTGCGTAACCTACGAAATTGCGTAAATGTTCAAAGAAGTATATAAAACTCGTTGCACATAACGAGACAAAGCATATTATAGGTTTAATTTTGTAGGTTATGCGATTTAAAAAAGGATCGAAGCGCCACCTGTAGTAGTTTCCATTGAAAATTTCCAAGCGGATCCGAAGATTTATACGATCAAAATTTTAGCAAGTGATATTTTTAGGTCCAGAGCCGTTCAATGAATGTATATGTGATTTACTTTGTGCGATTGCATATTGTAACGAACCGAAGATATTCGCATTCACGTGCGACCCATTGATTGAAACATTTGAAAATGCCAACGAAAAACGATTTATGTCGTTAAATTCCGCAGAGCAATTATCGAGCAAAAAAATTGCGAAGCGGAAATTTTAAGAGATGGTGGAAGAACAGGTGATCGGCCAGTGAGCGAAATATAACGCATTAGACAATTTTTTCGATAAAATGGTATAGAGCGATATTTGAGGAATGGCGAAGCACGCGATACCACTGGTATAAAAAACGTGATGAGCTTCTGTTTTAATGGGCGAGAGAATCCCGTTGAAAATTTCCAGAAAAAAACTTATTCCCAATTTGGGAAAGATACTATATTACGTTTCCTTTTATTAAATATATATTTATACATATAGATTTATTATGTATATTATTTTCTTTTTTATTTCAAAATTTTATGTGTTTATTTTCGGTAAATTTGTACTATTTTGTTACTTCAAGATGTTTAGTCGCAAAAGAGTAAAATTTAATCATGTTTATATATAATAAATTAATGAAGACTCAATGTTTTCGAAATCATTACGAGTTTCACTACTACTGGATGAGTTTAAATAAACGAAACAACATCTGCAGTGATTTTTTCCGAAAACGAGTCAATTATTAATAAAATAATATTAATATTAATATTAACGGTAATGAATAGTAAGAAAAATAAATATATATAATAATAGAGATAATAATAACATTACAAAAATGTGCAATTTTGCTCCTCTATGTAAGATTTTACTGTATTTCTTATTCTTTCTTATATTTTGAGTTTTATTTTTCCTAAGAAAGAGGCCACCTGGGAATTTTTGACGGGAGGCACATTCCGCGTCCAATTTTTTTTTTAATTTTTTTTTATCTTTATTTTTCTGTAAGATAGTCAATAGTAAAAATTAATTATCAGAGTATTAACAATTTTAGAATGATTCGATGATTCCACGCGAGGGACCGTGAGAAGTGGGCGGATTTTGAAAATTATTATGTAACTGCGCGCCCATAGCGACACCTCATGGATACTTTTATTAATTATAATTTTAATGGATAGTAATTTCTTAATTAATGCCTACACTCGTCGCATCAACCCCGAGAAGCGAGAATTTATATATATTTATTTACTTATAATCAATAAATAATTGTGTAATTTGATGTAGACTCAACGTGGAATCGGAGCACAATGCGAGTTTCCTTTTTCTTTTTAAGTTTTAATGCAGCTTGGCAAAAAGTAAACGTAATGTAAAGTATCTTACATTTTCATAAATTTGTATATGATCTCAACAGCGAATGAACAAAAATTCAGATGCCAATGGGAGAAGGAGTCGATGGAAATCGTGTGATAAGGCAAACGATGATATTATAGCTTTTTTTCATAATTAGTGCAATTTGAAATCGCAAGAAACTTTTACTTTTTGCCCAGCTCCGAGCGTTTTTTTGGGGGCATTAAAGAGGTATTATGAAAAAAAATTAAAATGTGAGAAAAGTCCCCCGAAGCAGTCGCGCACCTATACTTGACAACGGAATGACGAAACTTAAGCTCCATAATAAAATGTTTACGTTCGAAAATCCAACCACGATAAAATTCCACCGTTCGGGGGATTCCCCGTCTCCATGTTCCTTCGTACCAAATGCGGAAAACTACGTATATTACATAAATCGCTATGTAAGGACGAACCTTTGTACATTTACTACTCGAAGTATCAGTAAATATTGTTAAAGTAATAAGTAACGTTTTTAACGTCGAACGTTGTTAACTGAGCCTGTGGCTCATGGCTTTTAACTTGAACTTAGATCGCGCTACCTCCAGTAGTACATGCTCAAAGGATTATACCGATACAATAATGTTACTTTAAAAATGCGATAGTTGGTAAGATTAGGAACGAGGAACATCCTTTCATTTAACTTTAGGTTTATAAAGGACCTTTGTGCGGGAAATGGAATTGAAATCGACGCAAGAATAGTGAAAATAGAATGATTATGTTTTTGAGGAAGTGAAGCAAACGTATGATTCATACCTCAAATAGACATCTCACGATTCCTGTGTTTTATTTTACATGTCCACATTTCTTTCTTAGTGCGGAGATCCTAAACGAGTAATAGTCTTGGTAAAGATATATTTAATTATCTCTGCATTTGGTTGAAATGTTGATTTTATAACAATGACAATTGACATAGCGGTACGCAAGGAACGCGTGAATCAAGGGTGAGAGAACCTTACTGCAGAGAGAAAAAAGATACGAAGCGAATCATTGTAAAATAGTAAGAATGA
The DNA here is from genome assembly GCA_900480045.1 of Eurytoma adleriae. NCBI lineage: Eukaryota > Metazoa > Arthropoda > Insecta > Hymenoptera > Eurytomidae > Eurytoma > Eurytoma adleriae. The sequence goes on from UXGC01000140.1 coordinate 221,303, forward strand.
GTCGCATGCAATTTCAAAGTAAAATTAAGCGTGAATTATATATTATTATTATGAAAATTCAAGGAGACGATCGATCGACGATCGCGACGATTATAAAGCAGATTTTATTCGTCCAGCGTATCGCGATCGCCGATCGAGTGGCCGATTTATGATGGGTTTTTCAATGTCCTCGAAGACATATATGTAACAAGTGCGTGCAATCGCTTCTTTCTTTTTAATTTTTTTCTTTGTTACGTATACAATCATTGCGGAACTCGGAAGTGACAGGCTCTGAAAAAGTTAGAAAAAAAGCGCGCGCAACTCACGCATCTTTCAATTCATGCATAATTATTGACATAATTGTAGGGTAATCTATTACGAGTATAGTATCAGTATCATAAATCAATAGTTACAAGATAATGAAATAAATGTCATCTATCCTACATAAATATTATTGTTATTAAATTTTCTTACCCTCACTTGCATTCATCCCAAATTGTCCTTGATATTCACTTTTTACTTTTGTTATCCCGAACGTTCAGTTTGATTCTTATAAACAAGTTTTTTTTCGAACAAAATATTAATTCTGCTCCAAGATTAAATTAGATTTATGTTAGAAGGTAAGTACTTGTTTTTTCTTATTTATTTGATAACAATTATTATTTTACGTTAAATTGTAAGTACAGTAAAAAAGTTTTCGATTAAGTTTGGTGTTTTTATACATATACTCTTGCATTAAATATAAATGTTTGAATTGAACACTTCACGCCATCTTTTGAGCGAAATCGCATATTACTTTCACCTGACGTTTACCTGTGCCCTGTAACATCGCACAGTTATCTACTGAACGTCATGAAGTTACATTCGATTCATCGGTAAATCGGCATTCTATTTTATTGATGCTATTCCATTGGATAAAAAGGTCGCGGTAAATGAATTTCCATCAAATTAATTTAATCGCATTTATAAAACAAATTAGTCTGACATTTAGAGCATCTTTAGCAGCAATCCATACTCCATTCGTGAAGCTGATTTAAATCAGATTTCAGTTTTAATACATCGTTATAATTATTAATAATTTTACTAACTACTCTAGAGCTTTAATCAAAATCATCGAGTTCACTTTTCTTGCGGTCATGATTAACGCGTGAATCAGATGAATTGCCAGCTACGGATCAACACTCGACTTAAAATCGCTGTCCCACGCCGAAGCCCTTCGCGTGCCCCAGGACGTGAGGTCCTCAGGGGACGAGGAGGGGGCGCCGCGTCGGCAGTCGTCCAATTCGGGGATGGCCAAGGGAAGCGGACCGTCCAAAAATAGTCGCTTCCGGTAAGCGGCACACAGTGTGCGAACGATGCTGCGACCGCGAGTGAACGGGAACAGCTGAAGAGGATACCAGAAGCGGGGAACACTTTGTATATGTATGCATGCGCGCGCTAGCGACCAGCCTCAGGTCAGAGGGATAGAAGAGCGAGCGTGCTTATCGTGCATCGTCTCCTCCTGTCAGCCTCGAAATATGCTCTTTCACCCCACCAAATACTTTCCCCTACTGTGACACTTATTTTTTTAACGATTTATTTTGGTTGTAGTTATACTTTAACGAATATTAATGTTAATTCAGGAATGAACACACATTAGAAATTGAATAAGAAATTAGTAATCATTCATATTCTTCAATAACAAATTTATGCGATTTATTGTTGCCTTGTAGTTACAATTTTGTTATTTTTCTACTTTAGAGTTGGGTAGAAATTTTGGTTTTTGGCAGAAAGTTATCTTTTCTTGGAGCAGCATCCTCAAATCAATAATGTAATATTTTCAAATTTTCAAAATTGCTGTGGCTGCTATAATTTGCAAACGGGAACAGCACTCCCTAATGTGTTTCGTTGCAAACCTCCCAAAAGTGCCTTTCTTCGCTAGAGATTATTTGAACAATTAAGTTCGTTAGATTAGAAGTATGCTAAGAGCGCAAAGGTACCTTTTATTTTTACTTTTAATTTATTTATCTGCTTCTTTTTCAACGTCACTTCCAATTCGAAATGGGCCTGCAATTTTGACCACATAAAATACTAGGTAAAATACTAGGTAGCCTTTAGTGAACATGCCTGTCTATTTTACAATATAATCTTTAAAAATTATGACAATTTATTGAAAGAAACACTAAAGCATCAATGGACTAAATAATAAAAAGCTTTATTTAGCAGTGGGCAACTGGAAATATTTTACTCTCCATAGTATCACAAGATACCAACTACTTTCTCTGAAATCCATTTGAATTTCAGGGACTCCCATCCGTCGAAATAAAAAGAAAGCTCTTCACCTTAACCCCGCTTGGGCCCCTCGCTGCACGTTGTAATACACTCGCAAGCCGCTCCGTCAGCCGTCCGATCATCTTGTATCGACTCTGGCAGTCGTTGGTGGAGCCTCGATTCTCTCTCCTGACGTTCTTGGCAGCCAAGCATCCAGCTGACGCTGCCGAAAATCCCCGCGGCTACGACGTCTCGCGGATCTAATTTCGCCGAGGACACCTCGAGCCTGAGCCCGCGGATCACCCAACCGATCCCATAATAGCTTAGCCTATTTTTATGTTACCTCCTTGATCTTTACCGGTTTATTAGTAGTTTAGTACCTTTGATTTTTCATTTTTAAAATGAATAAATATTTTAAGCTAAACTATAATTATAATGATACTTTTGTGTAAACTATTTATTGTGCATAATGCGAGAATCAAACTCGCGAAGCAATAAAGGAACTCGAGGTGATGGAATGAGTTCTGAAGTGGTCGATTGCATCTCTGGCTATACCTGAGCGATCTGCCTCGAAATGACGTCATTTGATTTATCGACGTCTACCTATTTAGCGCTAAAGTCATCTTTAATAAGGCTTTCAAGCGAATATAATTGAATCTACTTTTGATACACTATTTTCAGACACAAATTCATCCGCACGAAGTGGCGATTTAAAGTTTCTGGCATTTGTAAAGATTTTTTTATCCATAAAATAAGAAATAAATATATATTTTTATGAAAATACTTAATTTAAAAAAAGTACTGCAAACGTAATTCACTTAAACAGTTTCTATTTCTATTGTCTGACTAATCACTGACCTGTTCCACTCGCTGAAAGTATTTTCTTCTATTTGACGCAACAAATGCAATGCAATTTTTTTGCATAAACAGTACAATTACATTTATCTTGAATACTAAAAAAAATGATTTTACTTATTTGCGCACGAGTCAACAACTCGAATGTCGAACCCCATGAATCCAAAAGAAGAAAACGTACAACAATCGGCCGGCGAAGTAGCCGCAACGGAGAGAAAGGCCTCGTCCAGGAGGTTGTCCATAAGGCGCTCCTCGAATTTTCGGAAAAATGCCACTCGAAGTGCACTCGTCTCCGCGGGCGCGCGACCCTCGAGGGGATAACGGCCCCTCGAAGTGCGCTTCTCGCTCTCTGACGTAACCGGCCGCCCCCCGCGGTCTGACGTCGGCTGCCGCATGCACCGGTGCCTCGTTACTGGGGCGCCAAGTCCCGGGGTGACCCGGTTGCCGTGCCTCGAGTGCGACCCTCCTCGAATCCCGCCGCGGGACGAATCGCCTCTGAACTTGTCAGCCTCTGCTTATTGTTTACCCCGATTCTTCGTTATTTTCTCATTTTTTTTGCAAAATTTGATTAAGATTTTCAAAATTTTAAGTGATCGTGAAAATCTGCTAATGCGGTCCAGTGACTTGAAATAATAAGTTGGTAGATATATTTTACTGCAGCAAAAGTGTGGACTTACTTAGGTGGAAAAATAAAAAGAAAGAAAATTAGTTTCACTTTTTTCCCTTTACAGGTATAAGTAAAATATTGTAACATTTAAGTAAGACAATGTTATTTCGTTTTCTTATATAATTTTTATTTAACATTTAACTTTTCTTTTGTTTGTTGAATTTTTTTACTAAATTCAGTTTCATCGAGTGTCATTTTGTTTCAGGTCACACTCTCTTACATAGTCTAGAAAAATTCAATAAAATTTGGTAAACAATTAAATTATCCCACGATTGAATCTATATTGAATCTATCCACGAGGTAAAAGGACGAGCTCAGCTTTTGAAATTCTATCGGAGACTATCCCTTTGATTATAAATGCGCTGGCGCATCGCGGGCAATTAAACGTCTGACGTGGTAGATGCTCAACGAGGGGTCGGAGGGCCTCGCGCGACGCGCCGCCGAAAATAGCCGGGGCAAGGGAAAAAAATTGCGGCGCCTCTCCATCTCGGTTTCGCGAGTGCCAGCGCAATTAATGCGGCATTGTCGAACATCGAAATTGCCCGGTATTGTCGAGACAACGACGCGACGCTGGCCGTGCCCGGCCGCCACGCGCCCTTACGTCAGAGCCGACTTTGCGTTGAAATCACCTGCGCGCGACGCAAGTTCGCCGCGAGATGCTGACGCCGTTTATTCAATTTTTTTTAATGTAAGACAGAGCGGGGAGTAGGATATAGTAGGTAATAAGATTTGGGGTAATATGAGATTGGGATATTTAGAATCGTGACTTTTTTCGAAAGGTACAGTAGACCCACTGTAAAAATTTGTTAATTAATTGAAGAAGAATAAGGTATATGTTCAAGATGCAAAAAATGCAGATCGCAGAATGCAAATACTGTGGAAATGATAAGGATCAATGACGTCAAGATTTTATCTGCGTACGTTGGGCATTACTTCGTCGCTTCCTACGAAGACCTATTAGCACATCTCAAAAAAGGCCCATTTTAAGTTGCTATTTTTATAAAGAACCAGAGTAAAATAAATTTGTCTCGGACCTGACAAACTCAATTTGTCAGGTTCTGAAAGAATTTAATTATTTACTTTTCTCTAGTGCTTTAAAAGTGACAAATAGGCCTTTCTTGAGATGTGTTAGCCTTTGTAGGAAGCGACAATTTCATGCTAGTCATATTAAGCTATCCCTTTTTAATAAATGAAATTCTCATTTATTCCTATTCAATTACTTTAAAGTTACTTCAGAAGCAAACTAGTTGTATTTTAGTTCGTGGAGAAGAAAATATTAATAATCGTCGCTTCGAAGCGTCTCGCGTATTTCAGTCTGCTATGGAAAGCGCTGAATGCCGCAGATTTCGCGAATCCGGCCGGGGCTCCAGCTGATTGGCTATTGGCTCGGTGAAATAATAACGGCCCTTAACCTAAAAATATAGGAACCCAGCTCATAATGAATTAGCTGGGGGAGAAAATAATGCCAAGTTCACTCTACGGCGTTTCTCGCTTGGTCCTTATCAAGCGCCACGCATCTCGGGCACGTAACGTCGTGGAGGAAAAAAATTCATAATGCGGTGTCGACGACCCGACGAGCTAACCCAGTCGGTTTTTTCTCACCCTGTCTCTTACTCTCTTTCTCGCTCTTTCCTCTCGAGTAACTCGAGCGATGCTCGAAACGCCGATTAACGATCCTCGACTGCGCGCCCGCAAACCCCGTCCTTGTGTACCGCAGTGATACTCGAAAATCTCGAACCCCGTGGTGACGTCGATGGACCCGTAATTGCGGACATTGTGTCAAAGAAGCGGCCCGATGTACTCGAGACTCTCATCCGAGCGTTATCTAATGGGGTTGCGCTACCCCCGGCACATCCAGAGTCGACCGAACGCAGTCAATGCCGCATTGAGACTGTAATTATTGCGAGGACAGCGCGATATGTAATTTTATGATTTCTTTTTCAGCCTTTTGTGTGATCATCCTGTAAAAAATTCTGTTGATTGCAATAAAAAGATTTGCTTAACAAAATAGTTTGGGTTAAAATTCAATGATAGTAATAATTTTTTTGAATAAAATATTGAAGTGACAAGTTCTCTGTACCTGAACTCTTAATTCCAATCCCCATCGTATCACTCGGCATTCGTTGTACCTGCATGCATGATGTGGGATGAAAATAACCTATGATCAAACCTAGTAGGATCCATTGCCTGTTAGGAAAACTCGTTCATAAGTTAAAGCTTAAATTGAAATAATAAAGTTTGATTGCGATGTCTACGTCACATTTTGAATTTATTGAGTGTATAGACATCACCTAAAGCTACCAGAGTTTTGTCCCATTATCACCCATCCTCTACTGGATACGTCCAATGTTGCTTAATTGTCGTCATCTCCTGAAGTGTGGTTCCATTATCTAAACCCGCCATCGTGGGAAATGATATCGCTTGAACTGACTATGAGTTGATTTATTCCACAAGATCCATGAATTAAAATTTCATCTCAACATCAAATGATAACACGTTCAAACATGATCTACATCAAATTACTTATTTGTACATTTCTCTTAGGAAGATAAGCTACTGGACAAACTATTACCGAATTACTGCATAAGCGACTGATGACACAACGATGAACTAATTCCAGTAGTAAGTTCACAGTTACTGATTATCATCTATAAGAAAACTAGGAATTAGGTACGTCGTTATGAGTGTATACTAGTTTTCAGTAATACTCGTTCAGTAGTTTATTTTTGTAAGGATGTAGTATCACCAAAAATCTAACATCCCTAGAACTTTTCAGCATTCTGTTTTTCAAAAAAAAAGTTTCAACCGAATCCGTACGTCAAAAGTTTCACCTGTATCCGTAGGATTCAGTCTCCCCACGTCACGCTTGCCCTTATTATTTTTAATTCAATTTTCAAAAGTGCCAAACGCTAAAAAATATTTTCACGACCTGAATACTTTTAATAAATTCCACATAATTTAAAAAAACAACAGTTCCACTGAAGCACAAGAAGCAAAATCTTTAGCGGCGATTATCGCGCGCATCATCGGCGAGGGAGGGAGGGGAGTGGAGAAAGGGCGAGTTCTGCCGCGGAGCCGCATCTGCTCCGGAGGCGAAGCCTCCCCCCAGCGGCGAGTGGCCACTCGAAGGCGAGCTTGCGCGCGCGCGGCCCGCCGACTTTCTATTCGCGGCACAATTTCCATCCCCCCGGCGGCTGCTCCTCCCTCGAGCCGCGCGGCGAAAGGGTGACGAGGATGTGCCGGAGCCTCGGCCGGGTGCAGCTGCACCCGCCGATGATCGATACATCGAGCTGTGATGACGCGAGATGAGAACTGCGCCGCTGGCACTCCCGGTTCACTTTGCCGCAAAGTTTACGCGGCGCTATTTTTGTACCGGCTGGGTCCGTAAGGAGTTTTTTCGATATGTATTTTGAGGTAAATGGTAAGATGTAACGTTTTGATTAGAGCTATCTGTATTTTTGGATGTTGTTGTATTTGATGGTTTCCATGTTTTGAGCATATTCTTAACTATCACCTATTGAACCCCCTATATATCAAGTCCCCGAGTGACCATCGTTAGTTAATTTATTTTAATTAACATTCTTTTGCGTTCCTTTCGCGTTTTCTATTTTAATGTGACAATTTTTCTTTTGACTGGTTGACATTGTATACCTTGATAATTAGCTTTCATTATAATTTTACACAGACTCCAGAACGTAAGCCTAGCTTGTTATTTTGTGGATATGCACTTCTGTTGTACACTGTAAAGCAAGAACATTTTCAAGGGGGAGAGTGGAGGAGGTAACTCTTTCTACTTTTCTTTGACTTCCACATCGCCTCTCTTTCTTTTATTCCTCTGTTCGCTGTCACGTTGAGCTTTAATGCTCCAGACCTTCGCTTTTTCCTCAACTGAAGATGTCGAAGTGGCGCTTGGATGTAATGTGAGGGTCATGATCGTTACCACTTGCTAGCGACGTAACTCCCATCGATTCTTCACCTAATCCAATAGATTTTTTAATTCCTGCAACATTTGGGAATATGTTACCCCCCAGGCTAGGTCATCTAAAACATCGTCATTGTCTAGTTTTGTCGCATTAGGAATAATACAAATGCTATAAATGATTTTACCAATGCTAATCGTGAAATCGTTCAATTAACCATCACCGTTACAATCCGCCCCGCAGACAATTAACTAAACTCACTATCCATTAAAGTTCGGAATCCCTCATCGGTAGTCCAAAGCCATTCGGTAAATTAGCCCTCGTTAGGGTTTCGCGAGCCCGACAACGGCTCTTCTTGGACCCGCGAGGCGAGCACAAACAGGCCGCAGACCCCGGGGAGACGACCCGCGCGTGCCTCCGGTGAAAGGGTGGGCAAGGGGTGCGCGGACAATGCCGGAAGGAGGCGAGCGCGCGAAACAAAGACGTTTTTGGCGCATTCGAGCGAATTCGACGGGGATTCTCGAGTGGATGCGGTGGGACGAGGTGGGCGTCGAGAGGCTTTTTCTTTTTGTTCGATGGGGCTGCGCGCCTGAAGTCGATGCAGATGGCGCTTTGATCTCACAGGGGACCCGCGCTCAAGGGTTCCCGTTCTTACGCGCTCTCGCGCTGCTTAGTGCCCCGTTAGTCGCAAGCTTTCGACGTGGTACTACTTTTCGTTAGCTTTGGGGTGATCATGCATTTTTCACGTAATTTTGATAGCCTTATGAGGAGACATGACTGTCATTATTCTAAGTAGTGCACCGTGAAATCAAGAGACGTTGGTTAATGATATTAAACCTGAAGTGGTTAATTAAAATGGATAGTAATTATAATAGCAATTTTGAATTATGATAATGTCAAGGATTGCTATTTTGTCCACCAATTTATTTGCTTGTGCTATGGTCTTCAAACGTGCAACAAGAAATAAATTCTTATTTACGATTTTTCAAATTTGTCCTTTCGGAAAATTTAATTATAACTACGTACTATCATAATTGGTGTTGCGTGAATCTTATTATCATCTACCTGTTATTACCCGGTTTTTTTCTTTACATATTTCTATGTAAATTTTCTATGTATGAACTTGATAAAGAACTGATTCGTTTGTAATAAAGACTTCTGATGGATTATTATTAGCAATTAATTTGAAGATACTCATCAATATTTTCTGTGATTAAAAATTGAAACATACCTAAAGTGTATATCAGTACCTTGATTTTACATTTGAGGCAACTCAAATGTAAACTCATCGAATAATTCTCCACTCAACGAAATTCTAATTCAGTACAACTGTCCGATATCGGTGCGATTTGCGCGTCTTTTCTTAGCTCGGGCAATTCTTCATTATCACCCCCGTCGGCGCGTCTCGCGCGCGCCGCGCGGTGGTAGGGGTGCCTCGGGCGCGAGAGGGGCAAGTCCACGTGAGCGACTGGCGCGTCTTCCTCTCTCTCTCTTTCTCTCCTCTCGGGGCTCGGCCCTTCTGATTTTTCTGCAGGCCTCGCAGAAAATCGAGTCGCTCCGCCGGGGCGAGAGAGGCTCGCGCGCTCAGTCCGACCGCGGGTACCGATGTAGAGGCGCTGAATGAGCTCCGTCGTCGCGCGCGCGGTTTACTGAGAGGAACGATCGCCGAACGTGAGATGCGCTGAGCACTGCACGGAGAAGCTGCACGACATGGGGCAGCGACGCGCCAGCCTTGCCTTTCTGCCCCTGCTGCTGCTTTGGAACATCGCGGAAGCGCAGTAAGTTTCGTCGACTCGTCATGGGGATTCTTTTGACTTCTTCTTTGAGATTTTTATTTCATTCAGATCGGTTGATATTCTTAAAGTTCCAAGTTTTGCTAAAATTTGAATGAGTAGGATTTCCATAGTATTTTTATTCTCGGATGTTGAGGCAAAGATATATCTTAATTTAAGTGGGATATCGCATTAAAAACTAGTGAAAAACCTTCTGATTAGTAATAAGAGCAATTTTTCGTGCCAAATAGTTAAATACATTATATTAGCTTTAGGATTGAAGGAAAAAATATCTCATTGAATTTGAAACCATTTTTTTTCAAAATATGATGATTAAAAATGGCTTGGATCATTGAATCAAATTTAATTTCTGTTATTTTCTCGTTGATGGTAGTGTTACGGTGCTTTAGATTCTGTGTGAAAGTTAAAATCTTCTCTAGCATTTTATGTTCTTCACCCTCCTGGATTATCAAGTGGCGATCATTTTCAATGATTCTACTATTACTGTAGATATTCCTATTAATGTCGTCAAAGGCTCTCCCAAAAATAACTTTTTAGTTTCTTCTTATTCATTTTATAAGGGCAAAGAAAGTCGATAATTTTTTGTACTTTTCGTCTGATTTAAACAACTAAAGATTATTTAATTTCTTCGAAAATTTGATATGTGATGGTCCGAGATACATTAATCATAAACCATGTTGTTAAAAAAAATAGCAAAATTCACAAAACAGTAGATATTTTTTAATATAATTATATTAAATCTTTCCCTAACATCTCTCTTTATTTGTTAAAATAAAAAAATTAGACGCTTTGACATTAACTGAAATACCTTAATTATGAAAAAAATTGAATTGAGAGAAAGAAAGAAAGGAATGTAAATAGCACGTGTGATTTTGGACGAGACAAGACACAAAAAATAGGTCAAGATTAATCCTTATCCCCTCCGCGTAAATACGATCACCTTGCAGATTTTCAACCTTGTCCCAAACGAACTTGAAAGAATATTTGAATGCGTTAATAACTTCTACAAAGTCAAGTGTCTCGCTCTAATTCTTCATAATGTCAACTTTAATGCATCCATTTCTCTTACTGTCATTCACGTCTTTTTTGTCCCGACTGCACGCGCTCTAAACGTTATTGCTTCGACAAATCATTCCGTATCTTCTTTTGTGATATCACTGATCATACCCGTGAAAAAAATGTAATTAATTACAGGAAGAGTTTAGAATTCTATGATCTACTGCCGGAAGATCCAAAACTTTATGACAAAATGAGGCCGCCGAAGAAAGACGGACAGGCCACAGTAGTTTATTTCCACGTGACTGTCATGGGTCTCGATTCTATTGACGAAAACTCAATGGTAGGTCCGTTAATTGTACTTTAATGTTGATAAACTTTTATATTAACAATAATGCGAAGCGCAGAAAACAGAAAATAGTTAAAAAAAATTATTTTAACATTTTTTTTTAAAAAGACAATGTATTTTTATCGATGAATTCGATGATAAAATGTTGGTGTAATTCAGACGTATGCAGCGGACATTTTCTTTGCGCAAACGTGGAAAGATAACAGGCTACGACTTCCGGAAAACATGACGTCCGAATATAGGTATCTTATAAAAAAAATAAAACAGAAAATCAGTCGAACGATCGTTTAACGATATCGTTATTTTAAAGATTGTTAGAGGTAGACTGGCTGAAGAATATGTGGCGGCCAGACTCGTTTTTCAAGAATGCCAAGTCCGTAACGTTTCAAACGATGACTATACCCAACCATTACTTGTGGCTGTACAAGGACAAAACCATTTTATACATGGTCAAGTACGTAAATTTTGCATCCGCAATGCCCAGAGTGTACTGCCGATTTCGACAAATAAAAAATGTGCCTGTTTCAGATTGACCTTAAAGTTATCCTGCGCGATGAACTTTCTCATCTATCCCCACGATACGCAGGAGTGTAAATTGCAGATGGAAAGTCGTAAGTGTGTTCACTTAATTTTGTAATTCATTTTATTTCTTATAAGCTCGTACGTTGAATTTTGAACTTTAATCAAATGTTCAGAAAAATTAGTTCACTGAATATTAAAAATACATTCGAGCAAGGTGACGCTAATTAAACTTCTAGTTCTCGAGAAATAGTAACACAAAATTAACGCTTTTAACTCAGTTTCATACTCCGGTAAAAAAGACACTTTGCGGACGGTTTTATAAAGAACATTTAAGAACGCAATCGTGATCAAACATGTCTCTTTGTTATTGTTAACAAAAAGGAATAATGCTACACAACCTATAAATTATATAAATTAAACATAAGGTTCGTATTGGTTGCCTAGTCAATATATGAAATTATTATTAAAACAATTCGCAGGGATGTTTTTTCTTGAACTTTAAAACTAAGACTACCATAAGTAACTGTCGCGATCAACAACAAGTTACATCAAACAATAAACTTTGAACAATAAATCCACGAAAAGATCAATTAACCGATACAGTATATCACCAATCAAAACTGAGGATCTTAAGCGTGTCACTGAATTAGAGCCATTGATGCGATAATCGAGCCCCCAAAAGCGCTCGCATTCAACCGGGCACTCGAGCCAAAAGCGCGCGATCTTGCCACTCGATCGGCGAGTTCCCATCGGACCCCGGGAAACTTCAGCTCGCCTCCGTGTTACCCGCGCGGGTTCTCGGTGCTCGACGTGGCTTTGTGTACCGCGGTGCCGGGTTTGTTCCGCCAGCTCGTCTTTGAGCCGGCCGAACAAAAAGCTCGCGCGCGGCCGGTTGAATAGAGCGCGGCGGGCAAGTCGCGGGCGCCGAGGCCGCGCGCGCTAAAGAAGGATGGCTAACGACTCGGTTCTCGAAACTCGGTCAACAGTGTCGCACACCACCGACGAGATGATCTTCCAGTGGGACCCGGATGTGCCCCTCGTCGTCGACGAGAACATCGAACTGCCCCAATTGCAGCTTGTCAAGAATTACACGGCCGACTGCACGCAGGTCTACTCCACCGGTACGTACGTACTCTCTCCGGTCCCCACTTCCTCTCTTCTCGCTTCGTTTTTTTCCCCCTCGGATCTTCGCGCATAATGCCCGCGACGCGGAGGCGCCGGGGAGGCGCGTCAAAGTGGGGCTGTTTTTCCTTTCGCGAATCCGCTAATTGACGAGGCGCGCGCGACGACCAGCTTTGTAGCGACGGCGCTTTGCGCGATTTTTTTTTCTCGTTCTGTCGGTCGGGGCTATTTTTAGAAGAGATAATAGCCTGGAGAGCCTCCCCCGCATCTTCGCGACCGGCTTTGATGGAGAGATTCGATGCGTTCGGCTGCATCCGAATGTGCGACTTGGGGTTTCGATACGACGCTTTCGCGAGGTACTTTTTTTTTCTTTCAACTGGTCGTTCTGTTGGCACCAGGTAACTTCACCTGTCTGGAAGTCATATTCGTCCTAAAGCGACGATTGGGTTACTACCTGTTTCATACTTATGTACCAACTTGCCTGATTGTAATTATGTCGGTAAGAATATGACCACGAATAAAGCATGATTAGGTTTTAGAATGAGACATTTTTCTTGCTAACATTTTTATCTACTTCGTATTATACAGCCGCATGAAATAACAGTTTTCATTCCACAACTTCGTCAACGGATGAAATGAACGTTCTATAAAATCTATTTGCAACGTCCACTTCCGAAAACATCATCAATTCTTTCAAATCAGTCATTCGAGCTTTTTAACACGTACCTTTAAAGTTAGTCGAACTAGAAATAGCATAGAAGAAACTTTAGTTATCTTCTTGAGTAGAGGATTCCGCATTGCAATCATTGTCTCCATTATGCTCTAATCGAAATCTCGTGATCAACAGTGGCTGTCGTTTTGGATAAAACCAGAGGCAGCGCCGGCCCGCGTGACGCTGGGTGTAACATCGCTGCTGACCCTGTCGACGCAGCACGCAAAGAGTCAAGCCTCGCTGCCGCCGGTCTCGTACCTGAAAGCCGTGGACGCCTTCATGTCGGTCTGCACGGTATTCGTGTTCATGGCCTTGATGGAATACTGCCTGGTCAACATTGTCCTCGTGATCGGCGAGTCCAGCGAAACGGCCCCCAAAGCACCGCCACCACCACCACCGCCGGCTCCCAGCGGGCCCGGCGCCGACAAGCTCGACAAGATCTTCGACATCGCAAGCAAGGTATTTGGCTGTTGCCTTTCCATTTGCACCTCTCGCGATTGTTACCGTTGCAAATGTCCTATGACAGGTGTTGAGTGGAGTTCAAAGAATTTAACTGAAGTTTGTCATAATTTAGAATCTTGGTCGATTCAAAGCTGGATTAATAAGAGAAACCAGAATACAATGAAAAAGAATGTACAATCTATCAAAAGTGTGTAATGAATCATCCTGTAACCTAAACTTGTTCTGGAATCTCCTAAACATAAGCTATTAAATGTATAACATCTTCGGTTTAGGGGATTGCAGATAAAGATTAGGTCATGGTGTGGTCCGTAGTATACTCCGTTGATTCATTGTATCAAGCTTGAGTCACCTTTAATTTCATAAAACTATTCAATTTTCTCTAAAACAACTACTATGACTTGACTTATAACAGAAGTTCGTAAAAGACTTGATACCTTTTTGAACACGGTTTGGTTTAACGTAACGTAAAAGAATATGAATGTTGCAATGAAGATAGCGATGCGAGGAGAATTTGCAACGGTGAGATTGCGAGGGGTGGGCCAGGTGGCCCGGGGCTCAATGGCAGAGTAGTGATCGTTGCGGCACGCAGGAAAACGCGATGCTGCTGTCGGGTCGCTCGCAGAAGTCGGCGAGCGCGGCACCACCACCGAAACCGAACAAGACGCAGCGGGCGAAGGTCCGCGCTCTCAACATCGACCGGGTATCGCGCTTCCTCTTCCCCGCGCTCTTCACCTGCCTCAACGTGACCTACTGGATCCTCTTCTGGAAGTACATCTAAGTACGAAGCTCTCGGCGTGAAGCTCAAGACATTAAGCTGGCGCCATCTAGACATACTTCGGCCTCGGAAGCTAAGTGATATTTTTGGGTGACGTTCGTTCGCACCTCGAACGTTTCTTGCGATTTTATGCCTCTTTAAACGAGTAAAAGCCAGCTGCTTTTCTTTTTTTGCTACGTATTAAAGTGATTGCTGCATTGCCCACGGAATAGAACTATCTAACACCGAAAGTGGATACGAACGAAGTAAATCATCTTATGTGGTTCTTGTGTTGTGTTGTGTCGGAGTGAAATTTAGAATATACGTACAGTATATTATGGATTTTTAATGCAATGACGCATAATTAACTTAACCACTGCATCATTAAACTCACGTTCACTTCAACAGGAAATGAAAATGAAATAAGTGAGTAGAAATGAAATCACATGAGATGATTCAGTTCTTGTCGTTGAACCACTTCTAATGGATGGCTGCAGTGATCGCGAAGACGAAGTTCGAGGTCCGGGCGGATGGCACTAGGTGTAAATAAGGTACGAAAGCGCACTACCGTTCTATTGGACTCTGGGGATTTCTACGGCGACTGAACCCGAGGCGTTGTCTCCTTTAAAACTCTATCTTGGCCGGGGTGTCGCGCGCCGTTGAAAACGGCGCCGCGCCACTCCCCTTTGTGCTCGCGCGCTCGCGGTGGATCCGACGGAACGCGAGAAAGAACTGAGACAAAAGTGATCACATGAGTGACTGCACCCGATTGCGACGACCTCGTTCCTGATCTGACGATACACTCGACGGCTTTCAAATGGGTAACAACGGTTTTACGCTTCGTTGTTTTTTCTTTTGATACTAATTTGTAGATTGGATTGAATCGTCATCATTTTTTATCGCTAAGTTTGGATGGGTATAAAGTACGGTTATTGGATCGTTTGATTCGTAATGATTGAACGTGTGGATAAATAGAGGTGAAACCAGGTGGAAGAAAACACATGCATTATTTTCAGTTTAAAAAAATTATAATTATTGATGATTTAATTAGGAAAGGGATAACACGTGAAACAAGGATCGTATGTTGTAAAGTATCAATGAAAGGAGATCGGGGAAATGATAACTGATTCGTTAGATTACATTCGATTAATTTCATTGATTTTCAAAAGAATTAAAAAAGTAGAAATTTGACAATTATGAAGCCATAATTATATGCAATTCAACTACTGCAAAAAGTATGACAAGTAACGAAAAATTAAAATATTATCACTAAAAATATTAAAAAGTCTATTAATATCCTCTTATCTATGCGAATTTTTCTTTTAGTTAATATATAAATAAAAATTTTTCCTGTTATCAAAAATTTTAAAAATAAATTTTCTAGAAATCGATACGGGAGGCTAAAGCTTAGAAGAACATATAAAGCAAAGGAGATTAATATAGATATTTTTGGATTAAAAATTCAAATTTGAAATAAAAAGTTAAAAAAAACATTGTTATTGTGAATAAAATTATTTTTAAAAAAGTAATTATGTTAGATCGTACAAAAGAAAAATGTATATTTACTGTTAAGTAAATTCAAAATATTTACGAAAGTTATTGCATTGTTTTAAATACACAAATTTAAGAGTCTAAAAAGCTTACGTAATTGATTTTCTTTTTTATGAAATATGAATTGCAAGAAAAAATGTGACTTTTACAATATTACGTCCAATTAGCGGGTACACATAAAGAATAGTGAGATTTTTAGTATATTTACAAATATATATCGCTATTGTAGATGGGAAATTGTAATTAATCCTACGTAGCAGCCTTGTAAAATTACCTAGTTTATTTGTATATACTTGAAAAAAGTTCTAGATGATTTTTTTAAATATTATCTTTTCATACTTCTAAAGTAATGCTTCTGTAAAATTAGTTTACCAAAAATATTTCTAAATAACACTTGTGGAAGAAAGTATTAATGTCATAAAAAATTAACATTAATTTTATTTTATTTCTAATCGACACATAAATTTTTTCAATGTATCTAAATCTGCCAACATTTATTATTATTGGAATATCTTCATACACTCAGAAAAATGCGGAGTTTTCTTTAAATTAATTAATTTTCTGTATTGACGAAAATATTACCAGAAACAATAAATTGCAATATTTCCATAACAATTTTAAATAAAAATATTAATTTTATTTTCACTATGTTATATTTTCTAAACGTTGTAATACAATTATTACAAATTAGCGCGGTAGTTTCTGCTATGAAATTCTATATAATAATAATAAAATTTCCATATTTTTCTGAGGGTATTCGTAGTTTCTATATAGTTAATAAAACTATTAATACCACAAATCAATTGTAGAAATTAACGTGTCGATAAAAGAAGGCACTTAAGAACCTTAAGAACGAAAGAAAATCCATTGATTCTTCACTCACTGAAAGGTTAATAACGAATCATCGGTGCAAGCGTGAAGAAAAAAATGTAACGAGCTTACAAGAACATTAGAATCTGGAAAAAAGTTAAATTGCTTTGAATTCACGACGCATACGAACTTTTCACTTTTTTGCGCTTTTTCTATAATGCGACGTATCGTGGAAGTGTTGACCTGACGATTAAAATACAAAAAAAAAAAAAAAAATACACCGAATGCACACAGTCAGCGATTGCAATTTTTCTTCGGCAGCGAACTTATTTGACTTTGTACAATTAATCTCTCCGATTAGCGAGAAAATGAAAGAATGCTGTTCACTATCGCGCGAACCTCTGCGAATGCTATTATGTAAGTAAAAATCGTTGTTATTTAAGCACTGGTGAACAAAAAATACAGAATAATTTTAAACGTCGAAATTATATCGTTTGTTTATTAGCTCATCACTATAATTATCCTCACAACTACTGCATTGTCTTCTCTTTGATTTATTTTAAGCGTAATTCTTAAAGTATTGGTTCGTCAACATTATAAGATCGATCTCTTAATTTTTGCCTCGACTTTTTATTTGTTACGTTTATTGGAGAATTAATCAAAAATCGTATTTTTACCCCCAGGAAAATATTTCTATTATTAGATTTTCCGCGTGAAAAATGAAAATTCCAATAGACTCACCGGTCCAAAGTACTCCCTAATCCTACGTTATCGACTCGATGATACTCGGCCGATAAGCCGTATCGGTTTTCCACGCGAAAACTCGAGGGCCGCTGCTTTTCGCGTGTATATGGCGAGTGCGCGCGCCGCCCGCGCGACGGACCGCTATTGATTTCGCGGAAGACGCAACATCAGCCGCGTGCCGCCGGAGCCCAGAACGTGTCCGCCTGCCCCTCGAGGCCTCGCCAGCGCGATAGCCCGGTTCCCTTTTCTTACTCGCTGAGAAGACTCGACGATTTCCCCGTGACAGAGCCGAAACAGCGAGATGAGTGTCAAGGCGAGGTAGTCACCTGAAACTACTTCACTGGTGAGTAGATTCACGTGTTCAGATTGCCTTTTACTTTTTAGAGTCAGGGTGTTGCGGTATTTTCTGGGTAGTGTTTTCATCTGCAGAGTAGCAACTTTTCTTTTTCTTTTTTTTAATCTATCAAATGGTATATTGGTTGCCGTTTTAAAGATTTTTAAACCACGTGTGTCATTAATTTCAGGACTATGAAGGTTTATTTGAGACTGTGATTAGTTTTGATGTGTCTTAATCATTTTTTTGTTTTCATATAAGATAATACACTAATTAATATCTTATCAGATGTTACTTATATAAATGAAGTTGTCTTTTCATTCTTATTATACAACTTTATCCTCTCATGCTCATGTTTTCACTGTTTACGAATGTGTGCATGGTAAGATCCTTCATGCATCATAACAATAATTAAACATTCCATCTTTCTTGGTACAGATTCCTTCCTAAGTAGGGCACGTGGATGATCTTGTGTGTTGCCTACAATTGACTAATTGTTTTTTTTTTTAAACAGTCATCAAAATATAGCTAGTTATAATGAGATGATAGGTTTTGTCCAAAAGTATTTAATTAAGCACCCTTACGTCACAATACTAAGACAGCTCATTCCTATCACTAAAACATATTTACCTCTAAAACAGATTCTCAATTCAAATTCATACAAAGTAAATAAGGAAATTATTGTCGAAGATCGAGATCGAGCGAGTGGCGGCGCGTAGACTGCAGACAATGAGAGCGCGAAGCACTTCGTCAGCGTCAGAATGGAGCTGGCGAAGAAGTCGTCGCGCGCGAAGAAGGCCCTCATCCTCGCTGCTTTCCTCCTGGTCCTGCTGTTCGTCATCGTCGAGAACTCCTGCATCTTCGGCGGCTTCTCCCGGCGCGTCGTCCTGCGCAAGCTCAAGCTGTCGCGCGCCTCCGGGCTCTTCTACCGCAACGCCGACGAAGGGCCGCGCGTCCGCGAGATTCCACTGGGCGACGTTGGAGGCCTAGAGACCAGAATCACCAAGGTCCAGCTGGTGCCGCTCTGGCCCAACAACGACACTATCAAGGTTTGTCTTCTGTCGATTCAAAGCTATTCAAATGTTGGTCTTCTTGAATAACTATGTGTTTTTTTCAGGATGTTATGGACGCACCGGTGAAATACAAAGTTCTGCGCCAGCAGGGCTTGATAGCCAGTAGGCAACTTCCAAGTGCATTAATAATTGGAGTGAAGAAAGGTGGGACACGGGCCCTGCTCGAATTCATGCGACTTCATCCGGACATTCGAGCTGCTGGTTCCGAGGTTCACTTTTTTGATCATCACTACTCTAAGGGATTCCATTGGTACAGGTAATGTCTTGTTTATGGTTTCCACGCGATCAATTGGGAATTATGCAGACGATAATTGACCTAATTTTGATTGAAATAGACATAGAATGCCAGCAACACTCGAGGGTCAGATCACAATGGAAAAGACGCCTTCGTATTTTGTAACAGCAGAAGCACCACGTCGAGTTCAGCATATGGATCCAGGAACGAAACTGATTGTGGTGGTTCGCGATCCAGTGACCCGCGCCATTTCAGACTATACTCAGGTAGTTTAAATATTACGTTTTATGAAATTCTTTATTTACTGATCGCATTGACCACGTGAAACACTTTTTATAACAGGTGAAGAGCAAGCGCGCAGACATGCCGCGATTCGAGGAGCTAGCCTTCCTCAACGGCTCTCAAGTGGTGGACACGAGCTGGGCGCCCCTCAGAATCGGCGTCTACGCTCACCACCTCGAGCGATGGCTGAATTACTTTCCGCTGTCGCAGCTGTTGTTCGTCTCGGGCGAACGACTCATTGCCGATCCGGCGCTCGAGATTGCCCGCGTCCAGGACTTTCTGGGACTGAAAAGACTGATCTCCGAGAAACACTTCTACTTCAACGCCACCAAAGGCTTCCCGTGCCTGCTCAAGTCTGAGGAAAGTGCCACGCCTCATTGCCTGGGTAAGGATTGTAGATTTGACAAATATGCTTTAGCATCTCAAACTCTTACAATAAAATCTGTACTTTTCAAACAGGGAAAAACAAGGGGAGAAGTCATCCGGTTATTCATCCGACTGCCATCCGACGCCTTAGAGACTTCTACCGGCCGTTCAATCGTCGGTTTTACCAACTAACAGGTATTGACTTTGGTTGGCCGTGAAACACGCACAACGAAATAGCCAGTCCATCGTGTCCAGAGTTCACCGGGTTTACGAGCGTCGAGTATTTTTCTCGTGCTCTAAATTTTAAATCGAAGCCTCCGAGGAAAGTCTTCGAAATATGGAATAAAGAAGTCAATTTTTCGTCAGAGGGAAAAGATTTTTTAAAGGAAAATTAGCAACGTAAAGTATTTCTGTGCCTGTACTTGGTAATATTGGTCCTTCCAGAGATGCTGCGTCGAATCCGAAAAATTCGATCAGACATATCGTAGAAAGTGCGAAGCGCCTTTTTTGCTTCACTCATATCTATAATATTCGTTCTAAAAGTATTATGTAAGTATTTTATACGAACAGTATTATCTTGCATTTACTTACCCACGTAACACAAAGACAAAATAATTGAGATTCTTCTCTCAAGTGATTTAGGTTGTGCTAAGAATAAGTGATTTAGCGATGTAATACTCGAAAGTCTTCATTTCGACCCATTGTTACATTGTTACCGATAAAGAAGCGTCTTTATCACCGTTCATTAG
Organism: Eurytoma adleriae; assembly: GCA_900480045.1. NCBI lineage: Eukaryota > Metazoa > Arthropoda > Insecta > Hymenoptera > Eurytomidae > Eurytoma > Eurytoma adleriae. The sequence continues at coordinate 241,828 of UXGC01000140.1, forward strand.
TCGAATAATACAATACTTAATGTAGGTGACGTGCGTTAAAACGAGTGCACAAAATAACGAGATTAATAAGGTTAAGATTATGCATATCAAAAAAATACGACGAGGTCACGTGATACTTCCAAAAGTAAAATTTTACATTTCGTTTTGGCGAGACTGAGAATCGTTAATTCGAAACTGAAAATTGTCGAGACATTATTATTAACGTAAGTTTAGAAGAGTCACAAGTTTATACTATTTACTCAATTTTTAGATAGATAAATGAATTGCACGAAACTGCGTTCTAAGTAAAAAAAAACAGTGTAATGCACTTATTACTACGATCTTAGGAAGATACATTACCAATGAATTACAGTAAAAATTCAATGAAATAAACGAATACTTTAACAAAAAATGTTATCCTGTTTATTAGTTATACGTTTTTTTTTAAATGACTCTACGTTCTTATCAAGTAAGAGTGAATTACAAAAATATCTTTACACCTTTTATTATAATGAACTACTTTTCGAATATGAAACCTAAATTAATTTTAATAATTTTTTGGATAATTTATTATTATTCAGTGAATGATTTTTACGTGGTACGTCTTTAATAAATTCATCTAATGTTAATAATAAATTAACAGAAGTTGGCATAAAATGAAGTAATGCTGTATACTCCAATTATGTTAAACAAGCATTATTATTCATAATAATTACAATTGTAAATATATAATAATATCATACAGTACTGAAAATTAATTCATGAAACACACCTCCGATGTTGTACTTTAGGAACGAAGATCTAGATTCGATTTGACGGGTAAAGTTGTATTTATTTATTTCTTTTTGTAAAGTCTCTAATCTTTGGAAAATTTACATGTATTGTGATGAATTTGGAAGAAAGACTTTAATTGAACAATTTCTACGATCATAAATTAACCGACAATAATTTTGATGAATGTTACTACAGAGATTAATATTTATACGATTTTTCGCATTTGGTTATTTGATCTCTTCCTGTCATTTCGAATCTTTCATCTCAAATTACAAACTGAAAAAAGAAGCTTAAGTCTGAGTATAGTAGGTAAGTTTTTCGCCTTTTTCCAACTTGTAAATTATTAACGTAGCTCTGAATACTGCTTCGTATGTACACGCAATAATATACATTTTATGTGTTTAATATTAGTTGTTCTATTACGTGCACACTCTTAAACCTTATATTCTTTTCTTTCTGTCACTCATTTTTCATTCTGGCAAATCTCCTTACATAGTTTTTATTTTTCTTTTTCTTCTTTTTTTATAAAATTATCACAGAATATCTTAAAAATCTACTTTAACGCTAAAATGCTTTTTATGTACATATTAGCTGCCGAGTTCGGAGCTTTTCTCCAACTCAACTCACTATATTTTCAATGACGTCTCGCGATTATTGCCTATTCTGAAATTCTCTAACTTTAAGTATATCTGCAACTCGGAGGGAATTTTAAATTTCACAATATTGACACTATCGCTGAACATCAAATCATACTTTATACGTAGTTTGACAATCCCTTTGATGTCTACGGTCTTAATCCAGAGTTTAAAAATTTAGTGATCCAAATAAAAAAAATCATGGACAACCTCACTGTGTACAGTGAAGATTAAAAAAAAATGTATAAAATACTGAGATAAAACGATCGCAAGTAAAAACGTGTAGTAATAAGTTATAAAAACGAAGGAATGCGTAATGTTGCGTGTAATGTTGAGTGTAATAGTGTACGTAATGCAATTCTCGTCGAGGAAAGGGGCAAAAAAGCTAAGAGTTAAAAAAAAAATATTGTTGCTAACTATATCAAGGTCTCGCCTGCATCAGCTACCGCAGTGATAATTCATAATATTAGTTATAACACAACTTGCAAATGCTAAACTTGATATTATGCAACGTTCATCATGTGACACTAAGTCATATCATGTGACTGAATAATAGTGCCGCACCCTCGAGTACGCGGAATGAAAAAACGATTCCTAATATTTCTTTCGTACCTTCTGATAAGTATCAACGAGTTCACGAGTACACTTTCGCAAGAAATGCTTGGGTTAAATTAGTCACTTTTACATATTTCATTTCTTGTAGCGTCAGAACGTTCATTGAATCACAGGCAAGACTGCTCGATCCAAGGAAGAAAAGTCACCTAATAAAAATTTTAAGTGAGTTAGCGTTTTGCAATGTTCCCTCTGCGACTTCTTAGGCAAAATTTCTTAGCTTTCTTCTTGTAAGTAAATTTCACGAGAAACTACTTGCTTTTCGCCAGAGAACATGACAATACGCTGTTGCAATTTTTACTCGGTAATTTTTCTCCAAAAAATTTAATTATATAGTCGAGAGGTTCGATCAAACAGTGGCGTTCGATCTCCTATGTCCAAGTCGGTAATATAACATCACCGTTCCGAAGATAGCGAACTACGGTAGCATCAGAGCGCATACACAGTACACAATGCGAGCGTAGTCCAATTCGATTTCGTCAAAAAAACCTGGTGCTTGCGCTAGGGCGCAACGGCAACCTGGAACGTCGGTTTGACGCACAGGCTCGCCCGCTCCTTCAGCAGGTCGTCGAGGCCCTCCTCCGTGTAGTAAACGAAAAAGTCCGTGGGCGCGACGCCCTCGAACACCGAGCACACCGAGGTCTTCAGGTTGTAGAAGAAGAGCGGCTGACCCCTGGACGCGAAGTCCTTCGTCAGCGACTCGACGACCTTGGCGGCGGTGTAATCGGCGCCGTAGATGTGCGAGCAGTCGATCACGACGGGCGTCGAGGGGCCGGCTTGCCGCCTGCTGTACTTCGTAACGAGGTTGCGCACGTAGTCCACCGACGGGAAGATCAGGCACCGATCCGGCGTCAGCATCAGGTAGTCGACGCCTCGGCGACTCTGTTCGTAGGAATTATGATTGGTTTATTTTTCATTCAAATTCTCTTATGAATTTTGGGTCAACGAATCTAGTTTGCAATTACCTTTAGCTTTTCGACGGAGATCTTTGGCCTTGCCGCGTGGTACAGGATGAACAGCATGTTGAGGCCAACTCCGCAAGCGATACCGACTTCCAGTGGTAACACCAAGCAGGCAACGAATGTTCCCACTCCTAGTATTAAGTCTGATTCTAAAATGGCAATGATATCAAGATAAATTTGATTTGTTATTTTTACAGAGAAACAGCTAAAGATTGAATGAATGCTCACTCTTCGTTCTCCACATGGGTTTTACGACCTTCACTTCAACCATGAAGACAACCGCTGCGATGATTATGGCAGCTAAAGCAGCTTTGGGTATGAAGAAAAAGTATGGCGTGAGGAACAGCAGAGCAAGGACTACCAGAACACCTAGAAAATTTTTTATTTTTGTGTCAGATACAGTCGCGATCAAAATCTTGACTAATAATTGAATTGATGCTGCATACCGGTAAAGATGCCTCCCATCGGTGTTCGTACACCCGAAGCATTGTTGACGGCACTCCTACTTAGAGATCCACTTCCGGGGAAGGCCCCAACGAATGAATTGCCAATATTAGCCACGCCAATAGCAATTAGTTCTTGCGTGGCATCTACCGATTTTCCATTTGCTGCAAAACAGTGGAATAATAGATAAGTCGTCTTTGTAAAAATTGCTTAAAACGTTAAAACTAGTGTAATTATAAATTAGAACGGAAGTAGGATATTTACTTACCGAATGCTTTGCAGATCGCAATATCTTCCATGAGCGAGATAAGAGGTATGACGAGAATGCCGCTTCCCAGATTAGAGCACATTTCAAAAAACGTTACCGTGGTATTGTCATCTTTTGTGTAGCCAAAAGGTGGGAGGGACACTGTCGGCATTCCACTGGGGATGTATCCTGTTACATTAATTGTCAATTAGTAAACCGCGTCACATTCGGTTCGATTTCCTTTAGTCATAATAGACCTTCGCGAATAACGTACCTATGAGATGGAAGGGTGATTCACCAACGGGAAAACTGTAGGCGATCAAACCGCAAATAATGACGAGTAATGCATTCCTAGAAGTACCAGTAAGCCATAAGAACTTATTAACGATTCTGTGTTTTGTAGTACGGCGTTCCTCTTCGTCCGGCCCTATAGTCGTCGAAGCTACTGCCTGAAATCCATGGATAAAGAAAAACGTTAGTTTATTTCTAATTTATTCCTTAGTACATGTAGAATATTTTTATAGTATTGGCATTATAATTTGTTAAGCAAACAATACAAAACTAACCCGCAAGATAAGAAGAAGTCCTATACAGGAAACGCCAAGAGCCGCATCGTAAACCGAGGTGTTGTGCACTTGCTGCGCGATGCTGCGCCACATTTGTATAAATGTTGAGCCCTTAGCAGCAATTCCCAAGATGTCCTTTATCTGGGACGATACGATGATAAGGGCTACAGCAGACGTGAAGCCCGAACTCACCGGTCCCGATACGAAGTTGATCAGGAAACCTAAGAACAATGAATAAAATAATTAAAAAACAATCTAATGTGCTTAGATCGCTGAAAATAAATGGATCATTAAGTATCCTAATGCACTTCTCTAGTCGCGTGATCGTATCGATCACCTAGATCTCAAATACGTAGTAATAAACGATGGTAAGATGAGCACGCCTCGTGTGCATTAAGTTAAAAGTGAATTAGATAAGGAAGGCTAGGTCAACAACGACTTACCGAGTCCGAAGACACCCATGAGAAGCTCGATGACGCCGGAAAGAAAACAGAGGAGTATCGCGTGCTGCACCGGATCCTGCAGGCCGCCGACCGTCTGATAAGTGAGGAGCGAGAGTATGGCAGTAGGTCCGAACGGCACGTCCTTGCACGATCCGAAAAATATGTAGAAAAAGCAGCCCAGAAAACTGCCGTAGAGTCCATACTGCGAAAAAAAGAGATACCGATCAATTAAATGTTCGTTAAACTGTTTGTAAAACGTTGGTGTGCATTATATCGACTGTTTTCAAACGGTAGATAGATCGTCTCTCTCGGCTTTTCGTAAAAAGATGGAGGACGAAAGTGAGAATTGGGTCGGATGGGATTACGTGCCGAGCGCATTGGGTTTCCGCGCGGACGTCGTGACGCAAACTCTAGCACATTTAGATAACATTGATCGCATTATCACGTTGAGAATCGTTGTTACCGGTCATTTATCTATGAACTAGGTAAATCTTCTCTAGTTTCTTTAATCGGTTAATATCAAATGTAACTCGAGTCGTTAAAAATGAACTTTATTTTTATGCATATTATTGATGATGGCAAACAAGAGTTGCTAATATCAAAACGTGCCCACTTAACACTTGCATACTTGCACACAGGGAGAAATCGCTAATTCTGTTACCTGTGGGGGTAAACCGGCGACGTTTGAGTAGGCAAGGGATTGTGGAATGACAGTGAGACCGACGGTGACACCGGCGACGAGATCGCCAAGGGCGTCCTGGCCATTGTAACGAGGTAGCCAATTCGCAATCGGTAGCCTCTTATACAGGGTCTTCCTACTGCAATTGTGTTTGAGCTTGTGCACCACCTGCTGTGCACACGAAGTCAGCGAGCTTTTCTTGCTCTCTTCGTCGCCCGCGTCCAGATCCTCCACCACTGAAAAGATAATGGTCATCACTATGTTTATAATTTACATGGAAAATCTACAGTTAGAATAATTACAATGCAGATACAATTCTATAACTTAAGTAAGCTTATAGGAGAGAAGTTTTGGTTAACGTGGCAGGACCTAAGCGTGCTTTTTATGTATTTTACATAAGAGCACATTACTAGGTGCAAACACACTTGTTGAAACTTCTACTCTAACTGTAAATTACAATTAAAATAGTATGGTCATTTACGAAGAAACATACAATTATCATCATTAAGGAAACAGAAAAATACATTCCACTGTCTATTAATAACTGAAGTATAGTGAACTATCGAACTCATGTGACCATTTAACCACACACATCTTTCCTCAAAATATATCTACTTCATCAATCGGCCGAGCACCGCAAACAGATTTATTCCTACGAGGAGAGAGAAAACAACAAACAGAAGAATCTCGAGATTTTCCGCATCGTGGGGAAGCCGATCGTCATCAGATATCGGAAAATCGTGGAATGTCACGGCAGACGTTGCGTCTATCGCGAGGAAAAAAAACCGTATTGCTCGTCATCCGCTGACATCTCGTAATTTTTGCCGGGCGTTGAGTCAGAAACTCTTGCGAATCCGCGCCTCGCGCGCGCAAAAAAGCGTAAACACCGCGAAGCGTTCATCGCTTCGGGATGCCGTAATAGTAGCGCGCGATCGAGAAAAAAAACCGTTTTAGCCTTGCAAATCGATTTTTCACGAGGAGCCTATATACCGCGCACACCCGCGCATAAGATGTCACGCCTGGTCGCGTCGGAATGCTTGATGCCAGCGCAATAATTCCGACGATTATCCGGACGAAGAGACCAATTATTGACATTACGCGATTATTTTTTTATAAGAATCGTCGATGTTCCGGTACTTGGAAGCTCGGCGGGGCTTTTTGTTCCGGGCATCTATTGTATAGTACATAATCTGCAAAGGTTCCACAGCGAGTGATATTTTTTTTCTGTTTAGCGTAATGACACAGCTTGTTTTTGCGGTTCATTGATTTTTTTTATAGATATCTAGGTAAGTAATTATAAAATATCGCTGGCTGGTAAAAACCATCGTTCCTATCATTAAAAAATTTACGACTGCATGATTTTCAATTTTCGTATTGAAACGCGTTTACTTTTTTATAAATTTTTTTTACCGAGTTTGAAAAACGTATATCCAATTACGTTTAATAACTTCTGCGAGCTAAAAGCCCTTTAATGCAACGCTTTATTACTCTTATACTCATAACTTAATGCATGCACTAATAAATATTAATCAAGAGTGAACCAAGTTAACTAAAATCTAAAAACTGCATAAAGATTTTAACGATCACTTTAACTGATTTACGTATGCAACATTTTAAAAATTAAAAAAAAAAATCCTTTTAAACGCGTTCATTGAAACAGAAAGAAATAATTCGAATAATCAGGCCATTAATCTTGCAGGCGGCTCGAATCCGATGTAAAAATAGTTTTCGCCACGGCAGCCGACCGAATCCGGCAAAAACCACGACGACGATTTCCATCCCGCGCGGCATTCCGCTGAAAAGTGAGGCGGATATCCGCGCTCGCGCGCGGAGATAAGGTGAGAGTATCGGGCGCGCGCGGCACGTGCCGGCGCCGCTGAAGCGCGACCAATCGATTCGCGCGCGCGCGTAATCCTTTTCGCGCGGCCGAGATATGCAATTACGAGAGGGAAACACGCCTTATCTCCCTCATCGTTTTCCCGAGTGACGTCGGGCGCGTCGGTATTTTTTTTCGGGATTTCGCGACCGTCACGGCGTTTTTGCGTGGTCGATCGTTTCAATTAAGGGTATCAACGAAATTCGAGTAATGTTACGGTAAAATTGAATGAAGTTTTACGATGTATCAATGTGAAGTATTAGCGTACTTTATGTAATGTTCAGCTACTTATTTTGGATATTTATTTTAGCAATCATTTCGATATGTGTATCAGTGGTGTTTAATGAGACAATTTAATTATGAAAATGTGCGAAGTTTCGACGACCAGGTGTACCGTTCTCCTGAAGTACTGGAATTTGAATCATATTTTAATAAACACAAAACACTGTTTGTAATATGTGTGCAAATATTAGTCGTCATTTTATCAACTTGTACAATTTACTTGTACTACTTGTACTTGTACTACTCAGACTTGTACAATTTACTTTAGAAATTTTATTTCTATATTAATAGGTATTTATAAATAATGACTTCTGTTTCTTAAAATATGCATAATCGAAACGTCACAAATTTTAATAACTACATTTACTCATTAATCATCACTTCTCTACACCTGTACAGCTATCGTTATTTGTAGGCTGAATCTGGCCAACCTTCTAGTTTATACTCGAAGTATATGTGATCATTCCTCTGTCCATCTGCACTTTTCCAAATTTTAGCAATCTTTGCATAATACGATTCTCTTGATGTTTTGCAGCACTCATTTTCCGTCTGAACTGGTATTAAAACGTGAGAAACTTCATCGTCAGCGACACTCGGATTGCTCCAACGCTTTTTATTAAAACTTATGGGCACAACTTTCATGCTGACTAAACTTTCCTAATAACAAACACCTTCGCGCGAATCGGAATTTGAACTGAAGGTTACCGACTTACTTGGTCAAAGATATAAATGTTTTCGTAAATAAATTGGTATGATTATGAAAATTTCGCTATTACCGGCGAATGACGATCCTAAACTGTGACCAGTCTCAGCTCGTATTTGTTACCCGCTGTTTACGATTTTTCAAAATTTAATTGCAACTAATTGTTATGCATTTTATCTATCGGATGCACTGCACATTTAATTATTTATCGTAAAATAATATAAAATATACCTAATATGTTTGTTTGTAAAATATTTGTTTAATAGTCTTGCGGCAGCGCTAAACCTATTATGGATTTAATCAGTTTGAATACGATTATATCTTAAAAATCTATCTTCTGCAAATTGAGTTTCGAAGGGAATTACTTTCTTGTTTATCATTGCGATAATGCGAAATCGAATACATTCCCTAATGAACTCAATTAGACTGAAATTCTTTTTAACTCATCGTTGCTCGTGTTTAACAATACTCTTGTACCCACACTTAGCTTTAGTGAGAAGATAACTTACTTTTGTGGCATCCTCGAATGCGAAAAAGAAATCACAATATTTTTGTTAATCATCACGTAATTATTAGATTAATAATCTATAAACAAGGTTTAATTTTAAGCACTTGAAATTCGTATTTTCGTGTAATAAGCAAATCTTTCGCATAAAATATGTGTTTGCTTGTAGTATTGAAATGAAACTTATAACTATTTTTTTTTTAAATTTGTACTACTGAATTCTGAAAAAAATTTACATCGTCATAGATATAAATCTTTTTCCTCATATTTATAGTTTTTATAGACAAACAGATTTATTCGATGTTTAACAGTAAACAAGGAAAACACTGAAAAAATACTCACAGACGAAGGCGGAGGAACCGTTAATCTCTTGGTGGGACCTGGTAACCTGTGACCCATTGGTGTGCATCGTTAAATCCAATCCAGATTCGCTGAGTCCATGGTTCACGTAACCACCCTCGACGCCCTTGCCGTTTATCTCCTCGGTCATGCTGTTGTTTTTCTTCATTCTGAAAATTTCAAATGCCGATCATATATTTGTATAATAAAGATTTTTATAAATTTAATACAAAATATTACGGAAAGCATAATTGAGTTATATTTAAAAATATTGGAAATGTTTATTTTAGTAGAGTGGAGTAAACGAACTGTTTTAATTGTTAATACATTGCTAAATTACAGTAATAATGGGTTTCAATTGTTTACTTAAATAATTATTCAAATTTGTTAAATAATAAAATATTACTTGATGCAGATAAATCGATGCTTGTTTTTAATTCGTGGCATTTTACGACTTGATTGCGCAACGCATAAAATTGATGTTTTAATTCGTTTAAACGAAACTTTTACAAGGTATTAAAAATTAACGATGTCAAGATGTTTTTCAAAGTCACCATAAACAAAATTCACACTTAATCTCAAAGCCATCATCGCAACCCCACGGCGGCAAACACTAATTAAGAACATAAAAAACACTTGCCAAGAAACTCAAGTCAAACAAAAATTGCCGCTTTCATTAATAACCGTAAGCACGTAAACTCTTTCCTCGTGCGTTCGGTCACAGGCACGCGGTAGGCTTACGTACTGAGCTTTTGGACTTTGCGGATTTTACGACCCGCCTCAAGAAAGCTCACCGCGGAGGCAGATAAAGCGAGTCACGAGACGTCGACGGTGCAAATAGTACGGACCGCGAAAAACAACGGGAATAAAAAGTGTCGCGGGCGGAAAAAAGGCCGTTATCTTCCAGTCTCCGCATTACGAACACTTTAGAGGGAACTCGATTAGTCTTTGGTGCGCGACGCCGCGGATTCGCCGAACGCCTCGTGAATCACGGGCGGCGAGGAGGAGGAAAAAAAAAGGAAAAACGTGATTATTGATCGCGAGCGGCGAGTACGGCCGATTTATAACAACCGGAGGATATTGAGACATCGGATACCGAATTTTTTTCCCCGCACGAAAGGATGATTCCGCTCGACGTTCGTTATGTTGATTCGATTGCGGCAATTTCATCAATATTGCCTTACGGACTCTGATTGTACTGATTATACAATGTATTGATTTTGCTTTTCGTTCTTTTCGAGTTCACGCTCTTTTTAAAGAGCTGCTGTACATTCTTCGTTTCTTCGTTAATCTCGAGAAAATTTTTTATTTTTTTATAATAATACATTTTTTTATTTATAGAAATCACTGTTAAATGAATGTTTAATGATTTCTTTTTAAAACAATAAATTGAACTTAATTTTTATTTGTGTACCAATCGTTATTACTGAACCAATAAAGTTTTATCATACGCATTATTTTTTAATACATTTTCCAATGCACTTAGGAAAATGAATCAATCATTGGGTATAAGCTTCTGACGTTAAAAAAGATAATCTTAATTGTGTTTTGTTATCAACGGTCGTACAATTTTTTCGACACCTCGGTACTCGTAAATACTTCCATCGCCATTAAAATTCCGCAATACCGGTCTTCAACAAGTTTTTTTTTCCACCCATTGTACTCGAGCAATTTCCACGGCGAACTGCTTTAAATTCACGAACTCCGCTCTTAATTACGCCGCGCGCTCATTGCGTAAAAGGTCGAAAAAAAAGTGGCGGCGACGAAGAAAAAAGGGCGAAAAGATCGCGGAAGGAGCCGCGGCAGCTGCGCGCGCGGAATTCGACGGCGCGCGGAGATCGGGGCGATATTCATTGGCGATGATAAACAAGAGCACGCGCTCCTCGCGCCTCCGTTTAAGTGCGCTTTAATTCATTGGGTGCGTGCATCACAGCGCGTCTCGTGACTTCGCGGCGGCCTACTGTCATGTGACGCGCCGCCGCTTTACTCGAGCTTTTTTTCTCTCATTTCCCCGTCTCCTATAATTGCGGCGGTATTGTATTCCAGAGATTTCGCCTCGATATGATGTCATCCGAGGGGATTTGATTCACGATATACTTTAAGCCCCGGCTTCGTTTTTCTTTTGTTTCCGACAATAACAGAATGATTGTACCATTTTTCTCGATCGACGCCGGCCAGTGCTTTGGAGCCATTGGTTATTTGGCAATGACTTAAGTTATTTTAGAATTAATTTTTTTCTATATGACTGATAAAAGGCTGGGAAGTGCGAACAATTTTTTATGTTTAAAGCACAAGCTCTTTTCATTAATAATGACAAACTATAAACTCACTGATTCATCGTTGCTATTTTTACAAATATGGTTACGATCTTAACAAGTCATCTATATAAAATTTTCCAACCGTAAATTGGTGTACAATTGTTCATATAAGATAGTTCATACCTATTTTCAAATAAGGTTAAAAAGTTAATTAATTTCGTTTAAATTGTCGTTAAATATTTCCAGCTTAAAAAAAAATTTGTTAAATATTCAATAAAAAAAATTTAATGTGGATTAGTAGAGCAAAGTTATAATATACACTATTGGTGCATAATGCTAATGATTTAAGTATCTCTACAAAATCATTATCCCCAGCTCCCTCCGAATATTAAATCTCAATTAGTTTTTTCTTTTTAAATTGAAACAAAAATATTTTCCTAATTCGTTGGAATGACTCCTTAGGGCGAAGCTCGTGTCAATGTACCAAAATTGTTAAACGTTAAAACTCGAAGAATTGAATATCTCTTACATAATAATTAACATAATTTTTTTTGGTAAATCTCATGAAAAACTATCTTTCCTGCTATACGCCCCTACGAAACAAAAACCAAAATATGGTTTCAAAAAAATGTCGAGAAAGCAGATCGAAATAGACAAAGCAAGGAAAAATCGACAACAATCTCTCGCGGCCGCTCTTGAAGCGACGAAAGCGTCAACATCTGGTCGCGTTGCGATAGGTCAAAGCGCGCGCGATCGTATCGCGGGTAAATCGAGACGAATTGGCGAGCAAGCGAAAATAAAAAATGCCGCGCGTACATAAGCGACGGCGTGGTCATGTGAGGATGACGCCGCGCCGGTTACACCCGCCCGGCTCGCCCGATAAGCTGCAGGTGAGACGGGCTCGCCTTCTTTTGCGAGACGCGCCCGTGGGCGAGCTTCTCGTTTAATTGTCCCCGACTGAATAGCACGCGAGTTTGCACGATGATAATCGGTAAGCGTTTGGGCAAACACGCGGCTCTTTTCGTTGACAGCTGGACCCGCTCGTCGGCACCGCGAGCGCGTGTTGACTGGGAATTTATAAACTCTGTTTGTTTTATAGACTCGGAGTGCGACACGGTAGACCGAGAGAATGAGAGCAGACGACAGGTGCAACGGAGAACACCTGTGGTATGTCGATCTATTCACCTATGAGGTCATTTTTTTTCTTTTCTTCTAGTTTGAAGAATTAACCCCGACGAATTGCTCGAGTACAGTGGCTTTAGAAAATGTCGAATGTTTATCGCAAGCGGCGAAAGGAATGCTTTGTTTAAATAGCACTTGCTTAGTCGATACATTGTACACCGCCAAATGAGAATTTGCATCGTCTTGAGTTTTCGCGGTTTCAGTAAGTGCATCTAATACCACGTGCCTCTTGCGTATGTGTCAAGGTTTCCTGAAGTTTGCGCTACCTTCGCTGCGAATGTTATTGCTAAGGACATCAGGTTAATGTTTATTTTTACGAAGGTTAAATAAATAACCGGTTGCTATCACGTGGGTATAACTTCTTTCATAAATAATTTCAGAAATTTTTCGTATGCTACATTCTTTTTAAAATCGCCTAAACATAATAATATAATGAAATGGCCTAGGTGTATCATTCTGTAACTATATGCACATATTTCATTAACATTTCTACCTCAATTAAGAAAATACTAAATTAACGAACTTCTGCAAAAAGCACAAAAAAAAATATTTTTCTAATAATTTATATTTTTTCCAAGTAAACCATTTTCAAACCTTTTTTCACAGTCTACACCCTGGTACACTGTGATAAATCAGAAATGCGAAGGTAACAAGGGTCCATTACGCGGCAGTGTTTCTTATTTACGAGGTCTGAGGGAAACTGTGTCAATACCAAAGGGGAGTTGGAGCGAGGAGAAGGAGGAAAAGGTTCGAGGTGTCCGCGGAGGGGGTTATTTTCGAACGCGGGAGCACCTCTTACGTGCGTCGAGGAATTTCGCGCTCCGGGAGAAAATTGAAATGGGGATGCTGCGGCCTTACGCAAGCGAGGCGCCGGCTTTCGCCTTTGTTTCGCAACCTTTTACAGTTAATCATTATGGCGGACGACCGGCCGATCAATACGCGGCCCTTGCGGGGGCGTACCGCCGCGCGTGTAAGGACGATCGTACCGACGCGTCGAATCATCCACGATACGGTCCCTTCTTTCGGAGGACGAAATGTAGGCCACTTTAAGAGTAGAACCATCCTAAAAGATACTTTTTATTTCACGCAACTGTTTGTTAAATTTATTGCTATTTACATTAAATGATGTATTGATTTATTGAATCAGAGATCAGTAAAATTTTATGCAGATAAAGATATTTAAAAATGTTTATTAAATTATAATAAATATTAAATAAATTCGATATTTAATATTACTTGAAGGTAAACATATTTTTTTTAAAACTTGTTCAATAAATTAAGCTTTTTTGTCTCTTACAACACAGTTATAGTTTCTCTTATGGGAAGTATTATATTATCGGCAAATTCTTGTTGATTTGGGACGTTTTCATTATTAATCAACAAGACAGGTATCTTCGATCATATCTACATAAGATTTAAATTTTTTCGCTTAAAATTTATGACGGCAACAAAAATAAAACAAACTCGATCCCCCTCTTTGATATTTGCGATTAAACAAAACGCACGTGATGCTTAATCCCTCGTATCTCTAATTCGCAAACGGATAATAAGTACAAAGTAATAACCTTATCTTCGAAAACAAATCTAAAAAATTTCGCGAGGTCAGTGTTTTTCGACGAACAACAGGTGAGCCCGCGGCCACACTGCAAATTAGCCGCGATCGTGCGCCTATCGACGACCACTAATCGTAAAGGTGTTTTTTCGCGCTGGAAAGAAACGAGTGTGCACACAGAAGAGACCGACGGATTTTTCTCGCCGAGGCGCAGGCGACGGATCGCGTTGATCAATAAAACAATCAATGATTAGCGCGTGACGCCAGTCAATCCCGGCCAGTTGTACTAATTTCCCGCGGGCGCTCGGCGTGCGCGCGCGCGTGGCGCCCAGTAGTAAAGCGCCGGGTATGGTCAGACGCGCCGTTCCCTTGCCCCTTCGCTCGCCCGCGACGCGCCGCTGAATTCCTCGGACGCCTGTGCCTTTCTTTACAGTAACGGGGCTGAAAATATATAAACTCGCGTGGTGTATGCTGTTTCGGTGCGGAGGATCCGACACCTCCGCGGCGTTATCGCGTGCACTCGGATTTCGGACGGAAATTTAGGCTGATTGGGAGTAGGTCGCGGATAATTGTAATCGTTTTCTTTTATAAAGAGTAGTGAGCTTCTTTCTTTTTGTATCTTATACATACTTTTTCGGTGGAGTTTTCATTCTTAGAACTTTTCTTTCTTATTTAGAGGCATTATAGTTTTTGTAACGATAAAATTGATACGATTGTACTATTGGACAGTATTTTATTTGCTCTCCGATTAAAGTGTTTTTACGATGTATTGGGTTTATATTTGTAAAATTTAATTGTTTTTAATTAATTTCCACTTCATTAACGACTCTTGCGGTATTTCTTAAATATTGAATCAAGTGTTTTTATTTGAATTTAATTTAGTTGATACATATACATTATTGTAGTGTTGAATATTTTTAATTTTATAGTAATGAATATCTGTTACGTTTCTTCACCTCATAAATGAAAGCACAAAAGTGCATAAATATTCGAAAATTTTGCTTGCACCTACGACATTTTCAGGAACAATTTTTTAATAATTTTAAAAGAAGCTGGTTTTAAAAATCCTTTTGAGGAAAAACCAAAAAAATTATAAATACCATCGATTCTAAGAGTTTTAATTACATTTTTTTTACAAGGTAGTTTCCGTTTGGATAATAAAGCACAGATCGGTAACATCGAATGCACGAGTCTACCGATCTGATTAACAAACTTTTTGTCCCCAGTTTTTCAAGCGCGCTTATGCCAACAATGGCAAAAAAATTACTTGCTCGATTAGAGCTGTTACTACCGATCACCTTAAATCACACATACCGCTGCATTCCTGAAATTCTCGCGCAATTGTCCAATTTTTTTATCAATTTTTTCGATCTATGAGCACAGAAAAATGTAAATATTACTCAACAGAACATATGCGAGTATTCACTTTGTAACTCCACGGAGTGTTTAAAATGTATGAATTTTTTTCATATCACAGCGTTAATGGATGCCGATATGAAAAATCGGCGCTAGGCGTTGCACTTCCGCGTCTGCAATAAGCGGCGGTTCTAGATTGCCTCGCCTGCCGAGATTCGCGATCGGCAGTTTTGCATTTTTCATTCAGTCGCCGTTTTATCGCATATTTGCTCAAGTCAATTGAGCGTAGCCTTAGTTCCGAAATGAGGTAGCAGGCTCACTCGGCATTAGCATACTTATTCGAGCCGTAAAACTTAATTACAATTTTGCGGCTGACGGCTAATTAAAATTATCGTAATTGAATTTCAAATAAACGGCACAAAGTGTGGCGATTACAAAAAAGTGCGATTTTTTCGTTATTCATAAATTCGACCCATCCTTAAAAACTGAGTGCATGATAAATTTCCTGTTTATTAATTCTAGTTGATTCTAATTGAGTTGCGCAAAATACACGCTGCATTGGTGCATTTAAAGTAAATACACTCATTTAATGTTTACTTAACAGAAAAATTGTTTAATTAGGCAAGATATGCATTTCAAAAATTTAGTAAGTTCTAGAACTTTACAGAGTCAGGTACAAATTAAAAGCAATATGATTAATCAATAATATGCATATCGCAGGTGGAATAATGAATATAAAACAGTAAATAAAAAAAATATTTGTATTCTAAACTTGAACTTGTTTTTAAAGCGATAAATATAAAAATATTATTATTAGTGATTACTATGTTAATTTTCTAGTTCAATAAATAAGTTAGAAATTAAATTATTCGATTAATTATCAAATTTCATTGAAACAAAGGTATGTAAAAAATTCGCTGAAAATTGCGTTTCTCAGATTATTACCGTCGAGTGAAAAAAATTCGCGTTTGGTACATTTTTTGCATTCTTTCGACCGCCGTTCATATCAGCTGACGCTGAGAAAACGATTTTACAAAGAAGCGAGCGAAACGAAACAATTAGCAGTTTCATCGAGGAATGCGATCGATAAGATAATCTTACAGATTTTTTCGATTTCGAATAATAATAGTCCGTGATTTTTGAAAAAACGACATATTAATACCGTCGAGTATTCTGGAAACTAGTTTTTATTACACTGTAAATATCACAAATAACTCAACTTTATCTGAGAATTCAATCATCAATAGATCGATATGTAATATTTTTTTGGCTTTTTTCAAATAAATTGCGGATGGTATTTAATCACTGCATTTTAGCGCGATCAAACCTATTTTTCTCGGAGAAAAATCTACTTTATTTTTGGGTATAACAATAAATTAATAATCGCTATTGTCCGACAATAAAGAGAGCTTTCGATTTTCGTAAGTTTTTCACAATGGAAGATCGATCAACTTGTAACCGCCATTTCATTACTATTTACGCGAAAGGATGTATGCTATCGCGGATTATGCAAGCTGTGTAATGCATGCCCCTAAAACCCTTTTTCACCCTTTCATTCTTTTACTTGAGTAACTTTTTTTTATTCCAAACACATAATTTTTACAATTTTTTTAGCTGTAATAAATGTCTCAAGATTACAGGAATTTAATGCATATATTTTTAATTTAATTTAATTGAGCAATTTTAATTCAGCATTTAGATAAATTTTAATGAGGTAACTAAATTGAAATCAAATAATTTTTCTTCCTACAAATTGCAATTTAATAATAATCCTAATTATGAATTCGAAGTGACATTTCAAAAATTACGTTTTTATATTTACTAAATTTTTATAACAATTTAAACACTATGACAGTTTGTTGAAAGATGCCATGAATTTAATTAATCAATATGAGAAATTAGCTCGAAATAAACAAAATGACTAATTTATATATAATTAAATTCTGATTTCGCAAATGTTTTCAATCGTTTTATTCAAACTTTTATCTTATTCGAATTCTAATATTTAAACTTTTAAACCAGTTACATTTAATAATTTTTAAAGTATTTATAAATACATGATTTGAAATGCACGGTATTACGATTTTCACCACTGAATGAATTTAAATGAACTTTTAAATCACCAAATCATGTTAGAAAAGTAGTAAACGTTTTATTTGTAAATGTGCAATGTAAAGTATGAAATTTAAGTCCTCACTTCCTCGTCACACTCCGTGTATCTTTAAAATGTAAGTATTGTTAAAATTTTAATTTTTCTTAAGAATTTTGTAAATTTTAAAAATTTGTCTTTTAAATTTATATTTCCAGCTAACACCGCGTCATAAAATTTACGTATTTTATGAAATTCTCATTCTAGTTTATGCCATTACTCATTTTCTTTTATGCAAAAAGAAAAAAAACACTAAACCGTCTGCACTCCACTAACTACAACCAAACTAATCGTCAATTCTTGAAAATAGCAAACCTGGCAGATGAGTGTTCCTCTTGGTGTCCTCGTTCAAAAATCGCTTCGCCTCCTCTACCTGCAGTTCACCCTCATTCTCCTCTCCACGTTTGCCGGAACTGCTACTTCTCTCCGCCGAACTCGTCAAAGTTTCGTACAAATCTCCGCTTCTCCGGCCAGTGTGCGGACGAAAACTTCAGTGTAGGATGCACCACAACCGAACTCTCGGGTAATACCTCGTGCAAGGAAGGCAGGAAGGCAGAAAAGGAAGAACCTCGCGAGTTTTGGCCGCGGGAGCGATACTTATAGCCGTAGCGGTGCCGGCGTCGCGGTATAAATGGCACGGGTCGTGGCGGCCAGTCGCCGATCTCCTCCTCCTCCGCTGCCGCCGCCGCTGCCGCCTCCTCTCCCCCGCCGCCGCCGACGCCGCCGCCGCCACAGCTGTCCCCTCCTCCCCCGGGGCCGCGACGATCGGAGCTGCGCGCGTAAACATTGTGCCCGCCGCGACGACCGATCGCCGGCCGTTCATTGTCATCGCGGCCCATCTGTTTACTTTGGGGCCGCCGGCCCGAAATCTCGATTGGGTTGTTGATCTGCGTCGGATGCACCTCGGAGGCTGGAAAAAGATCGGTCAGATTAGCCGCGTCGAACCGGTCGCATACCGCCTCTTTTCCTCGGAGGACGGGAATTTTCTATTTTCGGACCCATTAGGCCCATTAATATTGGCCGAGTTATCTCGTTTGACAGATCATTAGAGTTTTCATGTTTCAGCATTTCTCGGTGGATGGGACCATGGAGCCGACCGCATACCGATTTGCCGGCGACGATAAGGGATTTTCCAGGAGAACGGCCAAAAAGGCAAAAGGTCCATTTAAGTAAGTAGGTATAGAGATTATGCTTATTTCACTTTGTCTGTTCAAGAATTTATTTGTTGAAGGACAAATCATTAACGCAAATTGATCTGATTGTCTTATTTAATAGGCCTTAGGTGTTGATAAATTTCCTTCGTAATAAGAGTATTATTGGTCAAGAAAATTTATAAAACGTTTAATTGTCAGAAGTGTAAATAGATATGTTCTCACGTTTTGTTATTATGTATTTCAAAAATTCCTAATAAAAATCGGTTGTTTTTTTTTAATAGAAACTGCTTATCATTTCATTTATAATGAATAATTTCTCTAATAATTATTAAATTACGTTCTTGGTAAACGTATATTGACGTCAACTGTGGGAAAATGTTAATTAATAAACGTTGACTCATATATAAAAGAATATATTAGTAAGAGAACATGTCATCTTAACCAGAAGATCCAGCACTTATATTCTAATGTAAAAGAAATGAGTTGAAAAAAAGTAAAATTAAAGTAGATTAATTATTTTTAAATAATTTTTTTTTTAAATATTCTTCAATGGTATAAAAAAAATAAATCGAAGTTATTGATCATATATATTGAGTTGTCTTATCTTAAACAATTATTATATTACAGGTCGACTTTTTTTAAAAAAAGAACATTTATAATCAAGTACTCCTTTACATGGTTAAAAAAATGTTATGTTTTGTGTTATTCGATAAAAAATTACATAACTATAACTCAAAAATTTTCTTTAATATATCTTGTAGTTTCTTATACACTAAGAATGTATTATTTGTAAAAGTTTTTTGAAGCAATGAACATAAAAAACGTAATCTCTGTGTATTTTAGTGATTAATTTTAAACATAACATTTGAGATTGAGAAATTTTTGACAGAAAAATAATATTTTGAATCTAATCTGCTGTCATTTTTCCTATATTTCCTCTAAAATTACTTAAAATTACTAAACACTAAAATATAGTTTGATTAGATAAAATACTACCCATCGTTTTATAACTTCCTAATTATGCACTAATTGATATCTACTACGAAAGAACGCAGTATAAAAAATTGGATCATCTTTCAATCTAAGATAAAATCGCATATTTACAAAGCCAATGAAAATTTTTCATAGATAATTACAAAATAAGTAGTTTTTAAATTAAAAAATCGTTTTAGATTATAGGTGTCAAATAAAAAATTTAGTAGCAAGATAAAGCTAATGAATAAAAATTATCACGTTCAATTTGTTCCGCATAAAGAGCCACAAAAAAACAAATGCCGTTTAAATTTAACATTTCTTTTTGATTTGCGCAATGTTGTTTAGATTTGTGAAGCGAAAGCGACCAGGTCGCAACTCCATACCGAACCGTCCGTGCGTTTCGTGATTTATTTGAAAATACCGCTAGTCACCGATACCATCCTGCCAAAAGTCGCCCGAGTAAAAAAAACTAAAATAAATTTTCAAAAGTTTACGTACATCGCGCCTCGTTTGCGATGAAAACGACATAAGCCGAGGCCGGCGATACTGCACGAGCAAAAAGTAATTGAATAATCGTTATTCAAGCGTGTGAAAAAGTAATGACATATTCATTAGTGTAATGGCGGCAAAAAAGGTGCCGATTTATATAAAGATTCGATTTACATCATTGATCGGCATTGCTGCGAGGGAATTTTTGCCTGAGTTGCATTGAGAGCACTTTTTACCGCACGGTAAAAGAATTGGCACTAGAACGCTACTTTTACTTTACATTGATAATCGACGAAAAGTTTAGAAAGGAAAGGAGGGTCTCGAACTAGGTCGATTCTCGTTTTATCGCTGTTTTTTACCCGAGTCAATTAACTTACTTTTATTGATTTAACTGTTTCTATTTTTTGTTACCTGGATAAATTTAGGCAAAAAATCACCTATTATGATATATTTTTATTCGTTCTTTAATTTCTTTTTTTTATTTTCGATTAATACTTTTGTTACAAAAAAATAAAAAAATGGACAAACAACACGGATAATAATATTATTAAATTTATTAAAAATGTGCTTAAACTAAAAATTAGTAAAGTACAGATTATTCTTAACGATTTGTTTACCGGTAATACAATAAATTCTTCTCTAACAACAAAAATGACAAATGACAACAAAATTAATAGCAATAATAACAGTAATTACTACACTTAATAAAACTCATTAAAAAAAAAAATTTGAATATCACTAACGCTAATCGTTATTCACCGCGGGGTACTTAAGTTTGGTAGAAACCGGAAAAATCGAGTCTGGGACCGCAGCTGCACGCTACGCAAAACGGAAATCGAAGGAAATAAAAAAAGGGGGAAAAATACGAACCATCATCGCATCGGGTGCTAGACAAAACTGGCCTGTTTGGCTACGTGCGCGCCGCCTCATCCTCGCGCTGGGATTTCCTGCACGAGCGCGTGCTTTGAAAATTCGTACTGACGTCACTGGCGAACGCCTACCGACTCTGCTTTCTCCTTCTTGCGCGCCGATTTTTCCTCCTACTTTTTTTTCGCCTCCGCTCTTTTACCTGGAAAATGTTCGTTTGTAAGCGTTTGTTCACCATAATCCACTGTCGTTATAGATTTTCTTTGATGATCAATGATTGACCTTTTAACGAATTGACAAATGTTTTTTTATCTATCAAAAAAGTGCAATAAAAAAATTTAAAAAAAATATTACGAAATTAGTTAAGAAACTTCATTATAAGAAACATAAAAAGGTTCTAAAATCAACAACATTGTATCATCAATTATGAATCTAATTAATTTATTGTCGTGTTTAGATAAGTTAAGGAAGATTCCTTAAGCTTTCTCACAATCTAGCAACGTATAAACACGTTTTCGTAAGTGAATGACTCCGAGTAAAAGTTTAATTGAAGAGAAACTAGTGCACCATTGATGTGCGCATGAAAACAAATGAATCAGAAATTTCATTGACGGAGCAACTGTATACTCAACATCGGACTCAATCCTTTCGCAATAAATTAATTTTTTTTAGTGTTGTCTCCGAGCGACATCGAAACGAGTGTGTCATCCTCGGCGTGACAGCCAGTCTGGTTTTCTTGATAAAAAGCACGTGATGCGATGACTAACGCGAAATCTCTGCCCGAAAAATATAGGTGCCGTCTTTCGGAGAGGTGAGAATTAACTGTTGAGAGTGGATCCTGCGCGTCTATTGTGCAATCGTTACTCCCGGTGGATTCTGGTAGAAGAACGGCCAATTCGAGAAAATCATAAAGAAAAATGTTCTATTATTAAATTTTGTAAACTTTACTAAAAATTTAGACAGTTTGTCCATTATATTTTAACGAAATTTTTAAGAAACTCTTTACTTATGGAATTTATTACTAAAATATCTTTATGACTTATCTATATTTCCAGAGAAATTTGTAATGCAGGTATTTGTATTGTGATGTAAATTAAGCAGGAAAATACACAGCGACAGCGGTCTTTAGAGGTCTACAATCTGCGATTCGCGGAAGTATCGCGAACTGCATTATTATGTGAATCCCCCGATTCCTTTGCGCGCTTTTCGGAATTCAGAAACTGCGATTCGCATCGAGTTATGTACTACTGTCTATTTACCGTTTCTAATCTTGATGAACTTGAGTTTGATGCGTATCGGTGTATCACGAATTCCAAACGCAACAACCAGCTATAATTGGCTCTACTTTTTTCAATGTTTACATTCGTTTTGTAACGTCGAATTATTTTGTTTCGCGAGATTATGTAACTCAAAAAAAGAGTCGCCTAAAAATTTATTATTAAAAATGAATCGTTTAAAATGTGCGCTTTTTTTCAGTATTGTCAGATAATAAAATATGTCCTATGTCAATGAATGAAAAAAATAATCTTGCAATTTATTATTATTTAAACAGATTCCGGCGATGAATATTTATGAGAAATTTGCACCTCAGATTTAACATTATTTCGCCATAAAAAAAGTGTCTTAAATCGCGAACATAAATCTGATTTGTCTAGGTCGACATAAAGTAGTATATTCTATTCCCAACATAACGTGTCATCCCAAACGAGTTTCAACGCACTTTTACCAGCCGATAATTCGCCACTACCTATTCTGCTCTCACGTGACGGACCGCAACGACTCATCCTTTGCTAAGGCGCGGCCTAAACCGCGCCGGTCGCGAGGTTCCAAAAAAAGGAGAAGGAGAAAATAATCCGAAAAAATGGCGACCTCGAAAATTTCGGGATCGTCAACCTTGCCGGTCGAGGGGCTGCGCGCTCGGCTTCCACCGGAAGGTCCTACCTGACAAAATTCACCGAGTTTATACGATAATTCGACCGCTTTCATAACTTAGCACGCGCGTGCGCGCGCGGAATAAGCGATCGCGCTTAAAGTGTCCGTAAAACGCTCGAACCACACAAAAGCAGGAAAAACGCGAAATTGGACGGACGGAGAGAAGTCCACTTTTTTTCGGCCAGGCTCTCGAGCGCGCAACGCGCAGCAAGGTCCGAACGATTTCCCGCGCGGTGGCCGATGCTGATGGCGGTTCAACGAACCCGACGAATGGCCGCTTAAACGGAGCCGGATGATGTCAGCCCCGGCGAGGCGGCTCTCTCGGCGGACAATGCAATTTTCGAATTACCGCCGCGCGCTCCTACGAGCCGCCGCGCTTTAAATAAATGAGCGGTCGCGCGCGCGCGCAGGACGATTTTAAAAAGCGCGCGGCGCGGTCTCGTGATCCGCGAGGAATCCCGGCCGGGCAAAAAAGCCTCGGCGTAAAAAAGCGTCACGTGCCGCTACGGGGAACAGGTTCCTCGCCTCGAGGCGTTCGTTTTGTTCTCTCGCGGGACCGCCTTTTTGTTCCCTCCTGCGGGGAGTGTGTTAAGTGATTCCCGGTGACGAGCGCTACTCTCGCTGTTAGGTATGTGTGTATGTACGTACACTTCGCGTATCCTGCGGGGTCCGCGGTAGTTGCTGGGGGCAATGAAACAGTGATTTACGCACTTTTTGTACGATCGAGGTTATTATCATTATTACTGTTACTAATTATTAATTATTATTAGTTCGTTTTGTAGCGCAACTGCGGGAGAGGCGATAATCGCTAGATGAGTTTTGGCGACTTTTATACATCGTTTATACTATACGTGTAAAAGAAATACCTTGTAACAGGAATGACTCTGAAACATTGTATTTCGTTGATTTTTTAGAACCTTATTGCGAAGACAATTGAAAAAATATGAATTGTATATAAATATTACTTTTTTAAGTAATAACTATTCTCTAAAGTCTTATCAAAATAAAGCTGACAAAAAAATTACTACAAATATTGAAACTAATAAAAAAAGGATAATTTATTATTTTTTTTTTCAAAATAATTGTATAAAAAATAAAATCTCTATTCTAAGACAAATTGCAATGTTTTCAGAAAATATCGTAAATGTCAATGAAGACAAGTTATTAAGAAGTGCTTTTAAATTTAAATTTTGAAAAAACGTTCCAGTCCTATTCAACAAGATAATTATTTTTGCAATAGGTATTTTTTATGTTCTCCAAAACCAATAAAGTTAATGTTAATGTCTTAACGTAATACTGCCGGCATTTTATTGTATTTTCCTCTTTATCCAAGATTATACAATTCTTTTCACATTCACATGTTGCTAGCATTAAGAGCAATTTCTTCTATAATTAACGTTACGTAAAAGCAATGCATTCGATTATGCTTGTAAAATATTTGACAACAACATTTACTTTTATCGTCGCGTGCACAAAAGTATCTTCTTTTATCATTCATCACAACTGGAAATTCCTTCCGCTCGCCCAGAAAAACAAAAATAATTGTAACCATTAACATTAATTTTGTTCACCATCAATCTTTGCCCAAAACTTCGGGTATTCCCCGTCGCGCACCGAATCACGGTTTCGTTTCGAAACACCTGCATATTACGCGATCCGTCCCAAGATCCGGAAGGACCCTTTCAGCTGATTCGCGCTTTCCGTAACCGCAAGCTTAAGAGGAATCCGTCCACGCGATTCCCCCAAGGCCCACGAGCCCATTCTCACCTTCGCTCCGCGGCCGGTGCAACGCCGAGTGTGCATGCACGCGCGCGTCACTCCCCCGTTCCGGGCTCCTGCGAGGCAAAAGCGAGCAAGCCGACACCCCGGCGCGGCGGTCACGCGCTCGCGGGAAAACAGGTTCGGCCGTATGCACATCCGTTCGCCGGGCGTCACGCGCCGCCAATTAAAGACCGCCCGACCGGAAAAAGAAGAACAAGGAGGAAAAACGATCGCGCGCGCGCGCGCCGCCGCCAGTCACGGGACCCGTCCGACCACCGATGCGCGGATTTTTTCATTCCCATTTCTCCACCGCGCGCGCGCAGCTCCCTGGCTCTTCTTATTTCTCGTGCCGCTTTGCGCGGCCTGCACGAGTCACATGATGCTCGCGAACGAATTGACCGGGTGCCGCGGGAGCGCGGAGGCTTTCGCTCGACTTGCGGCGCGCATAGAGCTTTTCATTCGCTGGTGCTCAACGTCCCCTTTTTTGGGGGAAATTGGTTATTACAAATTTTGTTGGATAATGAGAAATGATTAGTTTCTTTTTTGCTGCGAACTAAAAAGAAGCAGTACTTTGCTGATGTATACATTAGAGCGGAAATGAAAGATTTAAAAATTGAACTAATCGATACCTATACTTTTTAAAAAGTCCATAATCCGTGGCAACTAAAGTTGTGACGGCATATGAATTACAGAAAGAAAAAATACATGTCAATTATTTTTTCATCTTCTATCAGCTGCGGATATAATAAAGAGTGGTTTTTTTTTCATGTGGAATCACAATTAAGACGTTGGCGTCAGCAAAGTTTTAAATAGTGTATTTCTGTACATAATGCGGAATATTTTTGTACGTAGTACGGAAAATTAAAATTATACAGATGAATAGTACGCGTTTTTAGTACGAACAAGGAAAAGGTATAATAATAGATCACTACTTAGCAATTGGTGAATTTTAAGAATAAGGATAAGCTCAATTATATTTCGGTTCTTGTAGGATAAAACTGAGAATAAAGCAAGGAATAAGAAGGAATATAAAGGATAATAATAATGTATTTATCAAAAATGCAATTTTTAGCAAAAAAATTCACTAGCTAATTCTAGTAGATAACTTAGTTAATAGATTGATTTGTAATTTCTTAATTTTGTAAAGCTTTGGTTGCTTGCACGCCACTCTACCCAACTCATTAATTCGTCATTAAAAAATGATGTATCTTGACAGTTAAATCGTTTCTCTAAAAAACCACAGAAAAAAAAACTGAAAAAGCACTGCCCAACTCACACGTAAACAAAAAACCACGAGTAACTTCTCCAACCAATTATGTCCACAAAAAATCCCACGTTGATTTCACATCGTGAGCATCCACGGGGAAAAGCACGACAAAATTGTTCACTTAACCGGCACTTGCCTCGTGAATTCCTTCGGCGACGGGGCCGACACGCATTGGAAAATTCAAACAACAAGTCGCGGCGAATGAGAAAGAATAACTCAAATGGCAGTGGTATCGACGCCGCGACGAGAGAACAAAACGAGCCGCGGGACTAGGTACGTGACGGTGGCCCCGTGCCCTAAGAAGTAAGCGCTCGGGCCCCGCCGGCGACGATTATCAAGAGCACCGCGGGGGCGAGGGCGGCCAAGATCATCACGTGTCCCCCGCGGGAGTCACGGGACTTACGGTCGAAGTAATCGATCGCCGGCTTTAATTTATGCGCGCGCGCTCTCTCTCTCTTTCTCCGTCTGTTTGCTCGGCAGAAGCGCGTGACGACTCCCTAATTCGCCGAGGCGAGCTTGCGCCTACGCATCGCGACGATCGGTCGGCTCAGTCGAGGACAGGAGGACGAGTCGAATGGTCAGTCGTGGTGTTCAGTAATTTCGGCCGATCATTCGTGCAGGAGATCAGTTTCGACGCCTAGGTTTGATTTGAACGCGGCTAATCATTTTGTTAAGTAGGCGGAGACTAGAGTTTTACTTTTTGTGATTATATTTTTAGTGACCAGCGAGATATTTTAACAACTGAGAGCTTATTTTAGTCTTTTTTTTTCTTTCTAATAATTTAGAATTAATATTTACGAAAAGCGGTTAAAGATTTGAAAGTAAATAAAAAGTATCAGTGCAATGATCATTAATTTATCTGTATAGTGAACGGGGTAGTTTTAAAGTTATGAAAGCTATAGCAGTCGAAACTGAATGCGTTATGTAAATAAATTTTAAAAAAACGCAAATTTCATTTTCTTAGTCTTTTTAAAATTAATATATGTGGCTTCCAGAAGAAACAACTTAAAGTCCATGTTTTCAAGTTTTCGAGAAAGTTCAGTTTTAATTAACTTGCGGTAGTCACTGCGAATTCACTGCACTTTGTACCCCTGCATTTTGAATGTTATTGTATTTTACCTCTTTCTTTTTTATATTTATGGGATCTGCTGGTCAGTGGACCTTTTGTGTTCATCATGGAATTTTCAGGTGCGACTACAAAAAGTTAACGTGCAAGCTCTGACTTTATAAGATCTGTAATACCTTTTGATCTACAGTTATACATTAAATAAATCTGCTTCGTTATATGTTACAGCAAATATCACGAATTAAGTTGCTTTTTTACAAGTAGAATGGAAATATCAATTCAGAAAATATCACTTAACAGAAAAGTTAGAAAAAAAATTTAAAGCAAAAAAAAATTTTTCTACCGTAATAATTTTAATAAATGAAGGACTCGCGTATTTTTATAAGGAATCGACATTTTTTAACTTAAAAAACAAGTAAATTAAAAATTCATAATGAACGAAGTCTCTCAAACAGGAGGATATACCAGTAATAAAAATGTTCATTAAAATTGCATAATTTATTTTAAAATTAGCACTGTATTTTAGAATATGAAATTCAAGTGAACATTTTCTTTGACATTACATTAACCTTTTATAAGATGCTCCTTGAATTTTAAAAAGAATTTTAATGACTATTTTTATACGTTTCGCTTAATTAACAGGATGTAAATAATCAACGCGTACACCTTATTCTCAAGTACTTTTTTTAATTATTGCATGAGAATGTTCGTGACTGCAAGATTGACCTTTTTCAGTAAATTTAAAAAAATAAGTCAATATCTTTTGCATTGAGAACGAAGGTAATATAGTCGTGAGGGTGAAACACCACCAGTGTGAAAATTAAGTCACTAGCTGTGATCAATTAATATTTTACTTTTTTCACTTTAATAATTACGTACCAATATTCGGTAAATAAAATGTTATATCTCCAAATTCGCAAAAATCGATCCAATTCATTAGCATTTTAATGCGCATAATTTAGTAATTATTTATGCATTATTGCCGTTACATTGGAGTACCTTTACATAGTGACAAGAAAAAGACAATAAAGAAGCTCGAATCATAAAAATTTGGACTTTAATCAAACAAATGAACCCGAGCGACCTCGATTCTATTTAGACTCTTATAATTTCCAAAAGCACGTGCTGTTACTTTACTCAGTCGAGCGTTTATTGCGCCAATTTCTCCGAGAACCGAGATTTTTTTCTCCTTATTTGTCGACTGCCCATTTAGTCACGAGATAGTGACGCGCAACTTGTCGCAATAATAAATTACGAGCTTTTCTGCAGAAGCTCCGCTGATTAAAAAGAATTTCTGTAAGTGTTGAATTAAAAAAAAATTAAGGCAATTACTTAACGCGATGTGCCCGATGCTTCTTCCGTAACGAGTCGAGGCACCTTCGCGCCTCGGTAACTGGTCGGCTGTTTACTCGCCGCGGTCATTTGAAATGGGAAAATTTCGCGCTCCGCGAGTTCGACTCCGCGATTTCCCCATTTCGTCGTGGACAGGGATAAACGACGCGACCCATAGGGGTGACGTAGTCCGAAGTGGGCCAAGAGGTATGTCCCGCATCCAGTACTCCCGGTACGGGTGCAAAGGACTGCGCGGAGATGAATGTCAAGTTTACGGCGTTGGACGAGGCGAGGTCAACACACCTGTGCCGGTGAGTTGCGTAAGCGGCCGGCCAGCGCGTACGTGACGCGCACAGCAATTTATCGCGTTTTCGCGAGTCCAAGCCTCGGAAATTCGTGAGGCGACGCAGATTTTTTACGACTTTACCGTCAACGATTATTATTTGCGGTCGCTCTGATATACGCCGTATCGTTTGGGCATGAATTTATGTATCGGGATAAGTAAGTAATTTATAGGCTTTTTAGTGGAGGCGAGGTTGCTTTAAAATTGACTTACAACTGACTTAAGTTGAATCAGGACTTAAAAGCAATATAAGTAATTTAAAAGTAGTTTACAAGATATTTAAATGTAACAAACATTTTAATGTAATAATGTTTTCCATTAAACACTGCTACTGAACGAACACCATCAGCCTTGATCACATCATATTGAATGCGCTACCACTTGATTACTTGATTATTATAGACAATTCCACTAAATGCTAAAGTTTCCATTACAAATATGCTTACGGTAGTCTCATGGTATAGAAGAAAAACATTAATAAAATCACTCTTTCATAAAAAAAAAAACGGAATGTATAGTTAGGTTCGATTGGCTCAGTTTTCACTCGAATCGAGTGGGTTTTCCCTCTTTCAGATTTTCTGCATATAATCATAGATTTAAAAAAAGAAGCAGTGGTGCGCGTGTACCGATGATACTAAGTATTGCTTCTTTTAAATTTTTTATCATCCCAGTGTTCAGTAAATGTAAAAATTGCTCATTTTTTATAAAAGTTACTTTAAGAAAATTTACGGTATTTCCAAAGTAAGCAATAAAATAACTATTGTTTACATAAGAAGTACTGATATTTTCTAGGAAACGGATGTAAATTCGTAGAGAAATTTCTCGGAAACGTCGAGATTGCCTTGTATAAATTGAAAGTCATTGAAAACACGTTATGGTAACGGCGTTATTCCCTGAATTAGAAATAAGAGTGTCAAAAAAATCCTTTTTACTTAATTTACATCAAAAGCCTCGAATTTCGCCGCTCGTCGGCTTGACAAATGCGTGTTTGCACCTCGACCGAATTTTTTACTTTATCGCTCACCCGCGAAGGTGACGCGTACGCGCCGCGAAAATATTCTAAGCGCTCCCGATGTGGTTGCCCGGCTGATCAAATTGTTGAAAAGAAAAATACACGAGCGAGGGAAAAAAAATTGTTTTTTTTTTCTTACGCACAAGGCGGGATTGCGCGGAAGATTAACAACTGAGCAAATTTGCCCCGAAAAGCACGTGATGTTTGCCGTGCCTGAAGTAACTTTGAAAAATCGATTAACCCCGGGCGTACGAGCTTTAGAAAGAGATGCGAGAAAACAAATGGATTATAAGCTTCGTTATTTCACTATTAATGATTCGTGACGTTTTTACTACTCGTTTTGCTTATTACAGATTTGAAAAGCGAGGCCTGTGTTTTTGCTTATCTATGAGTGGGAAGAACGCGCCAAATGTTTCTTTGTACTTTACGTTATGTAGTATTTGATTATTTGTGCGTTTACATTATGAGTAACTTGTAAAATATGGAATTTCTAAACATTCAAGGTAAATAAGGCAGTGAACAAAAAAATTCTTTGATATTTAAGATAAGCGAAAAACAAAAACATTGAAATGCACGCATATCTGAGAGATTATTCATTTTTATTGTTAAACCTTTTTTTTATTCTAGATGTTTTTTATTCCAGGTATTGGTATAATCTTTATCGATTACAATCTATATCACTGTTCGTTACTAGGCAAAGCATAATTTTTACTCGTTTTTATGTATTATAAAAAAAACTATTTTCTGTTAAAAAATGCGAGTAATAACAATTTTCTTTTTTTGTATCAATTAGGTGTAATTATCTCAGCATTTTAACGAAATCAAATTTTCATTGTGTGTTTAATGGATTACGCAACAGTAATTTTCGAAGCCATTATTTATCTCCTCACAGTGCAGCAAGTGTTGATGTTCGTCTTTTGGCATTTGATTAGATATTAAATAATCGTTACTCGATATTGTAAATTATACTTTAAGTGCGGCATTTGTACATTTACCTGTCGGCGAGTTTCATCTTTTATGGCGATTGATAAAGCAGACGGAAAAAAACGGATAACTTAATAGTAAAATTGAGTGTGTGAAAGTTTTATCTAAAATAATAAAAATGAATTGTAAAAATAGATCACTGAAAGAAATTTTGACGTAATACTCGTACAAATCTCCAAATTTTTATGTAAATTATCTCTGAAATATTTTGATTTGTATCATAAAAGTTATACGTCTTTTAAAAATAGGTAGTTGAAAAAAAAACTATTAATCATTGGACGTGAAATCAAAGAACGTAATTCTCGTTACCAAAAGAAATCAAATTATTACCTTTAAATCATTTTTATAAGGGGTGATATCCGTGAAGAAATCTGTTTTACCGACATAAAATCTTTTGAAACAAATTACGTTTTTTTTCTAAAATTTTCTTGTTACACTTGTGTTATTCAAATAAAATTTTAATCTCTAAGAATTGGCGTTAATCTTCCAATTCCGCAGGAATGCGTAAGGATTCATCATTTAAGGTTTTTTTGGAGAAAAGGAGTTCGAAATATAAACATAGTTCCAGTGAAAATCGTATTATTATTATCCTCAATGCTCTCGATATACAATAATAATAATAATTATAAATCAATTAGGTACAGGAACAATTTATCATTCGTGATATTTAATAATTAATAATCAAATTGCATTGTTACAGTAAAAAGAAAAAAATAATCGTTAAATAACAAAAAAGAAGAGAGAACGAAACATCATAGGCTACACAGCAGTTCGACGAGTTCGCCGAGCTCTTGGACACCCGAGCGTTGCGATTATTTAATTTTTCTTAAAAAATCATTTTGTTCTGCGGAGACCAAGACAGTAAAACATGTTTTCTTTTATTGTATATAAAAAAAAGGAGTGATAAAAGTACAATCATCCAAACTCATTCATGCACCAATGAGAAGTCTTTTTTTTCTCGTTTACACATTGTACATCCTTTATCCTTTATCGTCTTAAAAAAAATTCTCTTTTAAATAAGATTAGGCGCCTCGTTACCGTCTTTTCGTTTATCCTTTGTTCCTTTTGTTTATTTATATATATTTTTTTTTCATCACCTAAAATAATACTAGGTACAAAAATCGTCGCGAGATTTACGCAAGGAGAAAAGAGACGGCGACTTTTATTGCTCCGCTGCGAGCGAAACTTAATACAGGTCCTCGAAGGAAAGAGAAAAAACGCACAGCCGCGGCTTAGGCTTACGTTCGACGGCTTACTGCACTAAAAAGGCACAATTCATTTTTCCGCACCCGATAAGAAAAGTTCGCGCGAAGAGATCAATCTTTTTTACACTTTTTTTTTCTCTCGCCTTTCTCGAGCAGCCTCGGCAGTTTCCTTACGTTCAATTCTTCAATGCGAACGATGAGTCCACCTCGTCGCGACTCTGGCATCTCTCACGTTCATTTATTTATCGCATATTTTTGTTTCAATACTCGATCAACATTTGTAAATTCGTAATCTAGTAACAGTTTTTTTCGTAAAATTTTTAATTTTTAGATTCTAAAAATGTCTTTTTAATAAAACGATTCGAAAGCAGCCAGAGTTGCGCTGCGAGGTGCCTCGACCTATCCACGCTAAGTTTTGTTCATTTACTTTTTTTATATAAATGCGTACGGTTTTGCATATGTTACAGTTTTGTGGTTTGACGATCGAAACGCGACACAATGTCGATGTGTCGATTATGTGACTCTTCCATCGCCTCTTCTTTTTCTTCCTCGTTCCGCGGGTATTTCAACTTTTTTTTCCTATATTTACCCGCGAAATGAGAAAGTCAATGTGTATATATATATTTATATATATATAATATATTATACATATTATATATAACTTAGATAATGTATGTATATATAATATACATAATTTCTATGATCTTATCGTCTACACTTGCTTCACTCCATTTTGAAATCAATCTGTATCGTTTTTTCCTCCCTATGTAAAATCTAGGGTCCGTGACGCTTAGAACCTCGATAAGGCGATTAACTACGCAGGCGCTTTGTACAAGTCGGTCGGAGACGATAATTACTCATTGCTTAATAATTAATCGTAAAAAAGTCATACCGTATTTTTTTCTTTTTTTACCTACAAGTCTTTCAAAGTTTCGCGGGGGGAAGGTACAAAAAAAAATAAAAGTAAAAGAATCTTCCCTTTTTAAAATTCGCAATTTTCTTGGTCTCGGATCAGTTGATTACTCCATGTTTTGTTCGTTCGTTCGTTCGTTCTATATACACACTTTTCGAGCGATGCCGGTGTAAATACTTTTGTGACGTTCCTCATACAATAAATACTGACTTACGAATTAAGTTAGAATTAAATAGATCTTTTTCTCGGACGAGAAACGACGTGAAAACAATAATAAGAAGTAAAATATTACTTAATCGTCTTAAGTAAGGTTACCCTCATGATTCTTTTGTTAAAAGCTACGCTGTCCTATGTACAAAAACGCTGGTCGTCGCAATAAGATGAAATAAAATAATAAGATAGAAATCAAATGGCCGCCGTCGCAAAAATACTCGCACCGGGTACTCGGCTCCATTAGAAGTATCAATAATTAAAAAAAATATGTATAACGATGAGAACGCTTTCGTCGACCTTTTAGACCGCTTCGTTTGGCTTCGTTGGCGTCGATTTCGTCCCTCGGGGTTGTGGCGTGGAAGCGCTTCGGAAGGAGTATTGCTTACTCGAGCGCCTTGACCTGGGCCATAACCTTGCCCTCCCACAATGGCAGAACCTCCGCGTCGTCGGTTATCTCCTCCTGAATCACCTGCATGTCCAAGTCTTCGCACTCGGTTTTGAAGAAATATCTGAAAGCGAACAATTCATTAATTAGTCTGGAAATTTGAAAGCTCGTTTAACATTTGCAATAGCTATGAAGTTATAAGTCATTCATTAAAATGCATCGCCCCTACGAATTTAGTAACTGAGTTGAAAAAAATACCTATAGCTGCCTTTCTTGGGAAGAACATCCTTGAACTGTTTGAGGGTGACGTTGTAGCCGGCGATTTTGGTCCTGTAGGGCACCTTCTCGTCGCAGAAGCTGAACACAACGGTGGTAAAATCACTGGCGGCGTCCTGCTTCATCTTCCTGAGGGTGGATAAGTTCGGCTGCATGCTCGTCTGTGCAGCCTGCATCATCTCGTAATCTTGAAGCTGCTTGCTGCTGCTTCCACTTCCGCCTCCTGGATATCGTTGCCTGCTACGACTCTGCTCATACTCCAGTCTTCTCTTCGCCTCTTCTAGTTGCGTTGGCTGCAATTTCAAATTATTAGTTAAATCCGATGCACTCGGTAAGACTACAGTCATTCATGAAGGATGTAAAATAAAGCACTTACAGTGTGGGGTTGAGGCAGTAAGGGCATGCCGGGATCTCCGACGAAGGGTTGCTGCGGCAAATTGCTGAACTTTTTGCTTCTGGGCTTGGCTGCTATCGCAACATTGGCTTCGGCCTTGCCAACGCCCGAGCCTGCGTCCGCCTTGTTCAACCAATGGATCAGTCGACTGTCTTTTACCCCCGCTGGCGGCACGTCGCTCACCATCGAGACACCGCTGTCCGTTAGCTCCGCCATCGATTTCTTCACTGACGATCGTTGCGCATCCAGCTTTCGGTATCTCTGTTCTTGACCTGAAGTAATAAATTACATTATTATCCTGTTAAATCACGTGCTAACCCGACAGCAAGTAGTTGGCGAAAAATAATGAAAAGAAAGATTACCTTGAAGGTAAAGATCCTGCTTGTGCAGAGAGCCGGCGTAGTCGGAGGGTACGGACTTGCTCTTGGGCAAGTGGGAACCGAGGGAGCTCATGCTGCCAGCGCCGTGGAGTTCGCCGGCCTCGGGGAAGTCGTAGATGTTGCCGCTGTCGCCGGAGAACGTGGAGAAGACGTCCTTTTCCTTACGCTGGCTGCGATAGGAGGGCGGCCTCGAGGGGTACTGCTGCGGCCCTGGCACGCATGTGTTACCGCCACCGGACTGCGACATGTGGTGTTGCTGCTGGAGACGCCGGCATTTGTCGGGCGAGCGGGGCCGCGGCGACGCGAGCTTCGGCGAGCGCGAGGGCGTCAGATCCGACCAGACACGCGAGACGTGCTGATCGAGGATGGCCTGGTCGTTGTCCTCCTCGGACTGCAGCTTCTCGCGCAGTGCATCGGCCAGACTGCCCGAACCACCGCCGCCGCACGGCACTGGTTTACCCTGCGAATAGCTCGACATACCTGAACCCTCGTACATGTTATCACTGGAACAATAATTTGCATTTGTTAGTGAACACTCAACGGTGAACGAAGTTTTCGTACATTGTCATTCTTTAAGCAGAATTAAATGGATAAATCGAAAAATTTTTTAACTTACTCATGACCGGTGGATAGGTCAACCTCCTTGAGCTTTCGCTCGAGCTTTTCCTCGTTCTCGCGATCTCGCTGGACCCGTTCCAGCTTTTCGATTAGCTGACGAGCAAAAGATGCAGGTTTCATCGGTTGCAACTGCTCCTTCGATACTCGCTGTGTGCGCGGAATGATACCCTCATGGCCCGCTGGATCTCGGTTTATCATTGCGAATGTTTTCATCTGCTGGCGTTGCCTCATGTACTGCTTGCGCGTGTTTCTCTTCGACATCGACGATCCGTCACTAAATTTTTAAAATCAGATTAGTAACACACTCCTTACATATAAATTTTTCTTTAATCTGATGTTAATGAAAATTATGTTAACATAAAAATGAACAAGCGATGATTGGTTTTTATTTTTATTATTTTTTTCTATCTCTAGTAATAACGTTGCAATTGTCTGGAAGATTTATTTTTTCTATACAACTTATATGCAAATCCACACATTTTGCAGAGTAGTTAAATTGCATTTATATATCATATCATGTAAATGTGTGTAAAAAGTGTAAAAAAATTATCAACAAACAAAAATCAAAATTGAATGAAAAATAATAATAGAACTTAAAGAAAAAAAGAGGATAAACCAAAAAGAAAACTTACAGTGACGAATCAGTGATTGAAAGATTATCGGATTCAGTGCGCGCGTCGCTGCTCAGGCTTTGTAACTCCGAGTCCTGCCTGGAGACCGGATTGTACGAGGAGTACCCAGCGCGTGGCCTTGGCACTGACGCGTGGTAAGGACTAGCTCCGGGTTGCAGGTAAAGGCTACACAAGCGGCAGGGATACGGCGACCACGTCAAAAGTAAACGGGACAAAACAAAACAATACCAAATAAACAACAAAATCAACGGTAAAATAAAAAAGAATAAGTAACGAGGACTGTGTGCTGGAGTTTGTTTCGAGTGCGTTTTAGTGCAAGGATACATATATTAATTTTTCTTTTGTTAACAATAAAAAGTCGATTGCAAAATTCAATAAAGTAATAAAAACGCAGGGACAACTTTGCACAACCAGCCACGTGTAAATGAATACGTCGGAGAGGAAAACCTACCCAGCATAAGCCTCTGGTTTAGGCCTGACATCGAGGGCCCGCATTTGCTGCGTGGCCATAAGCATGTCTTTGGTCAGTCTCATCTCGCCTTTGCCAAAGTCGCTGGTCGACGTCGCCGCCGTCGTCGTCGGCGCTGCGGACGTGCGCGCACGATGATGGTGGTGTTGAGGATGTTGCGACGAAAATTCGCCTAGAAATAAAATCGTATCAGTTAATTCTGGATTGCCGAGCAAGCGTCGTTACTACATTCAAACGAAAAAAACTCACTGTCTTCGTGTAGCGTGGGCAACAAGCTGGAGGCACAAGACAAGGAGGGCTCGTCCGGCGAGCTCGGGTCCTCGTTGACGTCGAGACCCGCGTCCTCGTCCTCCTCCTCGTGGCGACTCGACTGAACTTTACCGAGCTCGCCGACGCCATCACCACCACCTGCCGCGTAGTCTGCGCACTGGCAATAACGCACGTACTGCAGATAGACATCCGAGCGCAGGAAATTCGGGTACGTCGTCTCCTCGATGAGACGCTCGACCTCCTGCTGCGCCAGATCGAACATCCGCTTGTCCGCCAGACCCTCGCGGAACCTGCGCGTCATCTCCTTACGCACATCTTCTGGCAACGCTAGCTGCGGTCTCTGGAAGAACCTGAAAAAATTCAAAAAGTATTAAAAACATGATCTGATGCCTAAACCTTTCAGGATAAAAGAACTAAAGGTATGCACATGCATTTTAAAGTTTATCCTACACTGTCGTGTACAATAATAGCAGTAATAATACAAACCTTCTGATGAGGACCTTAATGATGGCAGTGAGTTTGTTAGGATCATGCTCCTCCTTGAGGCCTTCGCAGGCAAACCAAAAGGACAAGGCGTAGATGTGCCCTTCCTGCTGGAGATAGTGCTCGAAGAGCTCGAGGCCCTTCGGGTCCTCCAGCAGGGCGCGCAGGCTTCTGGTCCACTGAAGGCAGGCGAGCTGTGCTGGAGTCGCGGCCTCGCCGGACCTGTCCTCCATGACGACGGCGCGGTCGCAACGGCCCTCCGGCTCGAAACCCAGAGGCGCGCCGGCCTGGTTCGCATCGCAGCTCGAGCGCCGGGGCTGGGGATCCGCACTCGACGACTGGCACCTGCCGCCTATGAAGCCTCCCCTTTCCTCACCTGCAAATAATCAGCCTAATGTTAGTTTTGCTATTTAATTTTTATGCTCATGATAATAAGTCCTAAAGATAACAGAAAAATAAATTTTAAAATTTTACTTAAAATAAATTTTGAAGATTTTACTTTTTGAGTTGAACAAAAAATTAAGACAATATTGTATTTTGATTTTTCTTTC
Source organism: Eurytoma adleriae (assembly GCA_900480045.1). NCBI lineage: Eukaryota > Metazoa > Arthropoda > Insecta > Hymenoptera > Eurytomidae > Eurytoma > Eurytoma adleriae. Next base: position 279,342 of record UXGC01000140.1, read on the forward strand.
ATTATGGCAAAAGTTAGTTAATTAAGTATGCTGTTTAAAACTAACAATAATTGAGAAAATGTCAGAGTAAAAAACAACTTACCAGGAACAGGGGGCCTAGGAGAGTTCTCGTTGAAGCACCGTAATTCAGATGGTCGAGGTCCACTCATTCTATCTCTGGCGACAAGCGCTTGCTACTTTCCTGTCTATGCTGAATTTCAATATACTGCGCCTCTTACTGGACATGGCTAATCTGAACCTAAAATCAAAATACAATAATGTAAGTTTTATTAAGTTTCATTTTCTATAATATTAATTAAAAATTTAAATACTAATAGCTTTTGTATAATTATAAGTAGAAAAATTTATTTATTCATTTATTCCGCAAACAAAAGTTAATCTTGTTACTTCTAACATTTTCTATACCATCATTGTTTGTGTAATTATGAATTTAATTTTTTATGTTGACAATAAACAGATAAAATTAATTCTTATATTTATATATTGTATTTATTCATTATTTACACATGCTAAAATCTTTACATTTCTTATAACTACAGTGGCAGGTAAATAATGTATTAAGTTTATAATTAATACGAACTATAAAACTGTAGTATTTAAAAATAGATTTAACCATATTGCCAAAAGCATCTTTAAATTTTGGTAAAAATTATTGATTTGCTTGGGTACAAGTGTTATGATGGCTGCACCGGAGCAGAGAACAAAGAAGCTCCGGGCAATGGATCGATGGAGCTCAACCCGGTACTTCACCATGAATCATGTACCAATTATGGATGCCAGTGAGTCCATTTTTCTTACTGGCATTCTGAAGGGAAGAAAAAAAGAGGGGCAAACCAACCCAGAGCTGTGCATCGAAGCCTGCTATGCTTCTTACCCCCCGCATCAAGGCTCAGGTCCAACGGCACTGTACTGCGCAGCAGCTTTTGTGGTCTGTGATATTGATCGGAGGCAGAGTCTGAAAGGCGAATGCGCCTTCCAGCCAGAAAAATGAACCCCGACAAATTGATGGGGAAAGCAGTATATAAAATCTATATTAATTCTTTCTTTCTAAGGGTAAGTTATATGAGAAGAAAAAATTGAGTGTTTTATCCTATACAAAAAAAATTCTATTATCCTTTTTAAAAGCTGGCTTTTGTTGTGAAGAGGTCTATAGAAATATGATTTCATAACTAACATGTATCCTGGTTTTCTCTTATTCCTCCTTATTCTCTCTGTCCTTTAGATAAACTACTTTTATTTTGCTATTTAAAGTATGTGTATCTAAAAGTATAATGTGAAAATTGTAAAACATTTAATATTACGCATAGCAATTTCTTAAATAGTTTATATAAAATTTAAAAAAAAAATAAATATAATCAAATTTCTTTTAAAATATTTTTAATAATTTAATTAAAAACCAAAGGGCAAACATTTTTTAGAAAAAAAATTGTTAAGAATATTCAATTTTTATAAAATAAAACATTATTAAAAATATTAAAAACTAGACATAATTTTTTAAAGTCTTACTCTCACATTTCTGTTTCTGCGGGCTTTAATAGCTCCACAAATTAAGAATAAAAAGAAACTCATCCAGGCCTCTTATGTTTTGAAATTTGATTTGAAAGTGTCTAAATGAGGGTAAAAAAAGAGAAAAAAAAAGGTTGTGTAGGAAAAACCAAAGGGCAGAAGAGAGAGTGAGACGGAATGAGATAAAAAAGAGGCACGTATGAAAAGCTGTCATAATGAATCATCTCAGTCGAGTGCATTCATACCTGGTCTGAGGGTCTAAAACCAGTAGTGTACATACCATTTTGATGCAAAGCCCCGTAGGGCAGAATCTGTAATTTTTTCCCTCTAGCAGCCTCTTCTCAAACTGAGTACTATTACAAAAGAACTAGAAATATAATACAGCCTATAATAATTGATTTGCTTTGTCCAATACGATATTGACTACGTTGCGAGCAAAAGCAAACTGAACGAACTGTAGCAGCGTCCTGGCCAGGACTGATGCCGGATCGACGCACACATACATACTTCTAGGGGTGGCAGCGTTAGGAGGAGGGGTCGATATACCCAGGACTCCAACCACTTGCAGATTGTGCTGCCGGAGATTTCTACGCTGGTTGGCTAGCGAATGGAAGCATAGATTCTCAACTCCAACTTACACAATACTTGAATATTTTAGATATCTTAAAAATACATTATTAAGAGTATTTTTAAATTGACTAAACTATTTTTAACGTTAAATAGTAAAGATTTTGTAATAAATTAACATAAAAACAATGAGTAAAATTTGAATCTAAACAATAAGTTTTTAAAACATCTTTTTATTTATGGCATTGTGTAATATAGAAGTAAAAAATCTATGTCTATAAAATCTATTTTTATAGCTATGTTGTTTTGGACCATTAACAGATGGATGATTCATACTTCTACTCTAGGATCGATTACTTTCTTTCAAAAAGGAAATAAAAAGTCGAATGAATTTTCACAATGAAAGGAGCAGCATTGATAGTATAAGGTTGCCAGTGGCTATTGTAGAGATTTAAATTTTGAATCCGTAAATTTGATAGAACACGGATTAAAAATGTATTCAAGATTTGTTTTTATAGTTTGTAAAATAATATACAAAAAGTTAAAAATTAATAAAATTTAAAAATTAATATAAACCAAATTTCTAGTGAATAAAAAGTGGAACAACAAACAATAAAAAACAACTTGTATCTAGTTTTTTATAAAAAAAAGGTAATTTAATATAAATATAAATATATGTAGTACCTGTCAAGTTAACCTCAAAAGTAAAGTTGGTAAACTCACGTGGAACGTCACGAATCCAAGATGCACTTGTACGACAAAGACAGATAACAATAAAGAAAACAAAATTGCAAAACAAAAAACACTTACATTTATTGAAGACAAACAAATGATAAAATTCTTAACTTTACTTATAATAGATGTTGAAACGAATAAAAAGGGAGGATAAAAAATTAAACTAAAATAAATAAAGAGAAAGTAAGGGAGGTGAAACGAGGCGTTGCAGACGCGCAAGGTTGAAACTTTGAAGTTAGCCAAATGATGAGAGATGAGACTTTAGATGAGATGGAGATGGATTTGACAGAAAGCGTCTTAAATGTATCTTATAAATAGCCTAAATGTATCTTACGACAATTTCAAACGTAATATATATAAATAAAAAGAGATGCTGAATAGATGGCGCTTGCAAAAGCGTTGCTCAGCGTGTTTTTTCTTCATTTTCAAGGAAGCCGCGAGATGAGAGCGACCGTTCTTTTTCTTCTCATCGTTGATTGCACTTGTGGTGACAGTACACATCCTGACAGCCAAGCATTCGCATATTCGTTCGAGAGGGACATTGACGACAAACAACAAACATTGATATCTCAACGGAAGGAAGAAGAGGGTTAGAACTTCACATTTTTAATCCACGAGACGTTATCGCCACAGGTAAGGATATAGCCTCTTCTTTTCTGTCGAATATATAAAATGCACATAAATGTGATTCGCATCGGGGCGCATCTTTCGCGAGACAAGGTATGCGAAATATCAGGAATCTCGTAAAAGCCGAGAGGCGAGCGCGAAACCAGATTTTGCTCGAATGGTTTCTTTTGGTCGAGCGGCCACGTCGAATAAAAACGGGGAAACGGTTGAGCCGCGAGAAAAATACAGAACGGGAAGCCGGCGCGTTCAGACGTGCCGAAAATATTTCTCGAGCGCGGGATGAGACGTGAACATCCCTGCGCGATATTGAATTCTACGGTTTCGTCCTCTAGACCGAACACGCATTCGAGAGCATTCTGGCGTGCTGAATTTTTATTAAGAAATCCCGAGCGGTCCACGCGGCGTCCTTTATGTGATTTTATTAATATCTTAGTGCTTACTTATTTTTCATAATATTAAACTTTCGAATTTGATGTTAAAACGAAGTTAAGTTATTTGTAATTTGATAGCAAGACTTGGGGTGATTTGATATAGAATTTCTGATTGAGTGAATTTTCTAACGGAAGTAAAAATTTTACATTTTACCGGGAACATTTTGACAATCGAATCTAAATATAAACAGTAAGAATCGGTCGATAAAGACGCACGACAAGTTTAAAAATCGCATTCTTAACGCCATCGCTCGTCGAAAACGTGGAAGCTCTACGACAATGGAAAACGCTGCCCCTCTCGTGTAAGAGGGGCGCGTCAGCATCCGGTGGTCTCGTTGCGGAGATTTCGCGTGCTCGCTCCTCCCTCGAGTAGTGGTGCTCGATAATGCACGTCTTGAGATAACGACGCCGCCGCACCGACCGTCGAAAGTCTTTCGACAACCCTGCGCCCGTTTACCGACACGGTCTCCCGATAACCACGGTTGACCGATCAAACAGAACATTCGAACGTATTGATTTTATCAAAGTTTATGCGGCTTTATGACTGCATTAATTGCTATGAATTTCCGGCGATAAAAATAATAAAAATTCTAAAGGAAATAAAGAAATTAATTTAAAAACAATGTTTTGGTTTCAGTACGTATTAATGAGAACGAGATACTTATAAATAAAGCTATACTATAAATCAATATGAAGAAGGTGTAAATACTTTTACTACAAAGTTATTAGAATTAATGACATAAATATTATTACTCATGATATTGAAGAACGGTTAAAGATATAGAAATAAAAAAAAGGAGCAATGATTCCCGAAATCAGTGATAAAACGTTATCAAAAAGAATTAAAGAGAAAAAATTATATCGCGCATTACCATTAATAAACACAGGACTATCTCCAGTCTATTATTCTAAGTATTAAATTGTTAATAAAATGCATAAATACTTGATTTAATTTAACAATAAAATATTCTAATTAGATAATCATAATAACGACTAATGCCCTTGTGAGTTACGACTACATTATATAGTATTGTTGGGAATCATTGTTACGTCTTTTTACATAATTATTAATAAAAATTTGTATCCAACTAAAATATGGAAAAATGTTAGGCATAAACAAAAGTAGTAACATGGAGCCGCTAAAGGGTTACAACGCCTACGGAATCTACAAGCAAAGGTTATATCGCCGATATAAAGGAACTTCTCTCTCTCTCCTCTCTCTTTCTCTCTTTCTCTTTCGTTCTCCCATTGGCTTTGGCCAAGAAGGAGGGAACATGAGCCGTATGGTCGCGTCGCGCACGGAGTCGTCGGGCGGCATTCTTACGCGGGGCTACTAGTTTTTCAGGGCAGCGGCCTCTTGCCGCGCCGCGACTCCTCGTCGCCGACTTCCGTCTTCCCGCGAAGTGCAAACCGCGGCGTCGAGTTTTTCGACAATGAGCGCAAGCGTATCCCCCACTCCACTGTCATGTCATTCATTAAAAGCAACACGAGCTTTACTTAATCATTTCTTTTAAAGTGCAATATTTTCATTTCTATAAATTTGTTATTACATGTTTTGTAAAATTGAACTGTAATGTACGCATAAAGATTTAATAGTAAATTCTGTTATATTAAAACTCATAACACATTAATATGTAAAAGATGATAAAACGATTCTTTCCGGTCCCCTTATGGCCGAGATGATTCTTGAAAAATCTGATAAACACAAATAGAGATGACATCTCGGGGCAATCGAACCGGAAAGATAATTTTAAAAGATGCCGAAACCCGACGATTATTATTGACACAGCAATTATCGCCCCGAGCGATCGCAAACGTTGTAAAAAATAATACCCCGGAGCTTATCGCTCTTAGCTTATCGCCGCCTCGAAGAAAACACGGACGAAAACGCATCGTGCCTCGCATACCACGGCGGCGCGGGCGTGTCGAATAACCCGCGGTGGAATCACCAGGAGCGGCGTCGGCGGCGGCCGCCCGAGGGAAGGGAAAGCGAAACCCGAGCAGATAAGACAAAAACCGGTGCCGATGTTTTCGTAGCGATCGGCGCGACTCAAAGGGACCAGCGCGCGGCGCGTTTTTCGCACAGCTCCAATTTTCTCCGTGCGAGCGACGAACCCGCGGGAGCTCGGCGACCTTGGGGACTTGCGAAAGTGACGCTGACGAATCGCCCCGAGACTCTCCTTCGACACCGGCCTCCCTCCCGTCGTGTTGCAGGGTCCGCGAGGGCTCACCGGCTCCCCCCGTCGGCCGGCGTTTTTGTACTACCCGTCCATTTGTTTTTTTTTTTAGTCGACCGCGGTGCAGTGCGCCCGTCAGTAAGGCCACTCAGCTGGCGACGTTGACGCGTGCGCCAAGTGCGCCGCTTCTTTCTTCGCCCGCTCCAATGAAAATTCAAAGAAACGCCGCGCGCCCGTCAAAATCCGGCTAAGTCGGATTTTTGAAACGTTAAAACCTGATGGAAAGTAAATTACCTCAATGTTATTTAATAAAAAATGGATTCATGTTTCAAATGACAATAATTTCGATAATGTTAAAGAAAATGACAGCAGCGAGAATTATCTGAAAGTAATTATTCCGCGCCATTAGATCCAGTTACGTCATCTCAGAATGAAAATTTGAAAAATGACATTCTCCCACATCCCGGGAATCATCTTATACCTATATCAGGAAGCTGGAGCTCGCGAAGACCAACGTGGAGCTTCATCTTTCCCCTTCGATAATCGACGAGCGGCAAGACGGACCCGAAGCAACCCATAGGGAGTAAGCAAGGGAGAAGAAAGAGTTCCTTCTACGGCTAATCTTTGGTTTTGTCGGGTTGGGACTCCGGTAGAAAGAGTGAAAGAAAGAAGGGGCGAAGGGAAGAGGCATAGCCACACGAAGAGAAGAGAAGCGCGCCGCAGGTACACTCGCCGCCGCCGCCACCGCCGTAAAAGAAATCCGTTGCGCGCGCTCTCCAAAAAGGTATACACGGCCAGGTATAAGGTACGGGTGTGTGTATGCGTGAGCGAGGATGGGTCGGCACTCGGCGGGCTGGTCGGCGGAGAACAGAGGAAACCGAGAACCGGCGGGGAAGGGAAGTTAGAGAAAAACAGAGAGAGAGAGGGGGGGAGAGGGAGAGAGGCTGGCGGCGGCGGCGCCGCTTGATGTGCGCCGGGTCCGTAATTACAGGTTTTCGGAACGCCTCGAAGAGAGAAAGAGAGATAGGTATATAAGGCCTCGAAGCCGTCGCCGGCATAACGGGTGTTCCGAGAGTAAACTGCACGCTCCTCGCTCCTTTAAAGCCCGACATGCCGGGGCGTAAATACGAGATTGTGACGATGTATTGAACACTCCTAAGTTCGTCGTTATAGGTTGTCCCACCCCCAGTTTGTACAATAACTTAGCAATGTTAGATTTCGGGACCTTGTCAAAAGTAAGATGTATATTCGTTAGCGTTATCATCAAGGTTTTATGCAAACTTCGAACTCCTCCGCGATCATTTAGTATTGAAGTCTTTTGGTTATTAACCATATTTATAAATTTGCCTTATAAAATATTACGTCAATAAAAAAAGTTATATTATACATGACATCAAAACTCGCCCTAACCATCATATTATCATGACGAGAAGTAACTACCGCAAAAGTAATCGATAACGATTAATAATTCAGAAATGGGGAAAAGAACGCAGTGTACATTGGATACGCGTTTGATAGCGAAATAAAAAAATTAAAAGGGCCGAGGAGTGTATACGGAAAAAGGACAGAGTCAGCGCAGTAGTGGGGGTAGACTTTCAGACCACCCGATGCATAAAAAGAGCCGCCGCCGCCGCCGCCGATCACGAATGCAGGATGTGCAGCTGGAAGAAAAGGCCCCGTCCGACTCTCCTCTGGACGTTCTTCGAGCGCGTGATGGATGGACGAAAATACGATTATCGCAGCAGCGAGCGAGCCTGCCTCGAGAGGCGCAGAGTAGAAAAGCCGCGTGCTCGTGTTTACGCGCCCGCGTTTACTTGCATAGTATTTTTCTTAATGACGTAGAAATCCTATTTTAGATTTCAAGTTTAATTATCGAAGATGCTTTCTTAAATTTTATTTAATAATTTAAAAAGTTTAGAAAATTCTAAAACTTTTTTAATGTTTTAGAATTTTAATATCAACAATATCAAATATTAATATCGTTAAAAACAGTATCAAATGATAAAAAATGTTGCTTTTAATTGTAGGGATTTTTACTGATTGAAAACTCGCCATATTTGATCTTTTATGTGCGTTTACATCATCCTAAAATCAATCTCTTATGTGAAGATTGGCGTAAAATTAAAATCCACTATCGGCAGTTTCATTCATTCTATCCTTCGCTTTCTCCGTTCATTTCTATTTCACTTCCCCTTCTTTCTCGTTCTCCTTTTCATGTAATTTTTTTTAGCTTTTTCATTTTTATTTGAGACCCGCAAAGACGTACGAATAAAAGGCCCGCGCGCATCGGAAATAAAAATGAGAAAAGCACGAAACGTGACTGCGTTACTTAAGGGCGGGGCAAACGCGAGCTCGAAAAAGCATTAATGATCCGCGCCGCGGCCCGCATTATTTCTTTCCTTCCTTTTTTTTCTCTCCCGCGTTCGACTTCTTTACGCTTTTATTCGGAGTTTAATTAAAGAGGAAAATATATCTGTATATACGCGAGGCGGCCTGTGTTTTAATTGACGGGCGGTGAAATATCTTTATTTGAGTGTTTTTAATTTTCGTACGCGCGGTCTTTGACTCTTCGCCTAAGACTGGCCGTATTTTACCCGTGTAATGTGGTTTCCGATGTTTATAACCTTTTTATTGCAATGATCTTTTTGACAAAATATTTATTAATAGTAATGAAAACTATTTAGTGTATATAAAAATCAACTAATTCTCTTTTATTCTTTTTCAGAATTTTGAATCCTGAGGACGTAAATAGCAGTCAACTATTTATATTAAACTTTTAGAAGATAAAAATAATTATTTTATGAAAAGCTGTCTAAACCTGTGTCTTGATGAATTATTTTAACAAAAAAGGTAAGCGATTGCACAATGATGATCATAACCAAAATTTACTCAAAACTTTCCATTTTATTTAATTTACCTCTAACACTAATACAAAGCTTTCCTTCTCAACTCATTAATTATTTATTTATTTATTTTATAAATTTACGAGAAGGAACTGTCAAAAAGAGGTAGAATCATGAAAAAAATATTGATGCAATCATAGCAGCTTTCAAATGGAAATGCGAATTGGGAGTGAGGAACGAAAGTTTTGTTTACTTGCTCTATTGTACCGACTTCGTAATCGTATTTCCGGAACACATGATGAAACTATTAAACATACTTTCAACAATAAATATCTTTATTTTGCCTGACTACGGTCATATATTTTAAAAGATTCATAAAGCTAGAACTTTTTTCTTTCTTTATATCGTTTTTTTTGGCAGTCTGCGTGTGACACTGAAAAACGTAAAATTTAGGGAGGAGTTAGACTTGATAAGAGTAATATGGTATACTAATTTTTTCTCCAAAATTTATTAATTAATCGTGACTCGTGGCTTAAAACTTTCTCTCAACTGAAATTTCACGCTCACTAGTATGTCTATCCTGAGAAAAGCTTATAGGCGCTCCCGTTCTCAAACACGTGCCGCGCTGCGCGTCGGCTCGAAAAAAGGGACTCTAGTACGATCCGCTCTACGTGAAGACCTCCGCAATGCATTTTTCCGGCATTTCTCACCCAGGAGAAACGATAAATTAGTACAAACTGTTCTTTCGAGAAAAAGTGAGTGAGACAGAACGAGACATGGTGAGCTTCTCCGTATTAGCGCGTGTGCAAGCTAGGGCAAGGTGAAGGTCGAATTTCCAGGAAGGACCGGTAACCTGCGGCTGCTGGGCTCTATTTTTCGATCCTTCTCTTCTACTTCTTATTCGGGTGATTCGGAGTAACAGGAGCTCGCCGGTCCGACACTTTTATCGAACCTCTTTAGCAACACGCGTGATTCTATAGCGGCGAGTGTGTGTGTATGCGTGTTTCGGCGAAACAACGCTTCACCAGGGATTATTGTTGTTCGTGGGTTGTGGTGCGGGTATGTGGGAATCGACATTTGTCGTTATTTTCTGGGATATTTGAGATTAGGAATGTTACTGTTCACAATCATGCATTTACAATCGTCTCAATGTACCATAGATCTTCTGTTATTAAGAATCCAACATTTAAAATGAAACCAAGCTCTACATCGTTAGTTTTTCATTTATTCCAATAAATTTATGTATATTTTTCGATATTAGTATGGTTAAATTTTCAATCACTATAAGTAACAACCGTTTAAAAGTATGAGTAGAAAATAATTTTTAAAAGGTATGATGCAGAGCACATGCTATCTTTTTTCAGTCAAAAAGAATATACTTTTTTAAAAAGTCAGCAAACAACTCTTCAATGTTTTAACCCGCCATGATCATAAATAGGTTAAGTGCAGTAACGTTTAGTCGAGTATGTAAGCACTTTTTTTATTTCTTTAGCTGATTAAATTCTCTTTGCTTCCGCGAGTCTCAAAGATTTGTTTGAACGTATTTCCAAGTACATTGGTGTTAGACGAAAAAGGGAGAAATAGGGCGAAAAGTGAAGCTCCCGTTTAGTAGTGTCCAAAGTACGGAAGAAGTCGGGCATTTTAGATGTCAAGGTGAAGGTACTCGTGGTCTCCCACTCACGGAAATCGTGACTTGAGTATGGAAGTAGACCAACGACGCCTATGGACTCCTAGAAAAGACGACCGGAAACGCGGCACGCATAGGGCCGTTGAGAAATCTATTTATGGCCGTCTGCATTGTTTGTCACAACCATTGAATTTTACTAACTGGTTTTATTTGCCCCCTCTTTTAATGTAATCATTTTCTTATTGAATATTAGTTTAAATTAAATATTCTTATCAATTATTCAAAGACTAATTTATTAGTCATGTTTTTTTCTTTATAAACATTTAAACCTTGTTTTTTTGTAAATAGAGAGTAAGAAGAGAGTGCTATTTTGTAAGTAAAGAGTAAGGTTTAGCAAAAGAACTAATTTTTTTATTTAAGCAAACAAGATGAACAATTTTAATCATCAAAGAATATTTTAAAAGAGATGCTTCCCACGTGACGTTCACCCTTTCTTACCCGATTCTTAGATGAATCGTTTCTAGTCTAATTGTAGTTTAATCGTAGATAAATGAAGTAAAGACTCCATGCTAGGGGAAGGCTCTTCCTCTTTAAGTCGCTCTCGCCCCCATGCAAGCGGGATCTAAGTTATAACGCCTTCTTTTAAACGTCTTGCGGCCCAAAATACTCTGAGATACACACTGAGATAACATTCCGGCCGGTTTAGAGCTTTACCTTCTTTTTTACGGGCTCTGAGATCGAGCCGATGAAAAGAGAAAAAGAGAAGAGAGAGGTAAATACTTAAAAATCCGTCGGCGGATAACGGCGGTTAACGGACAATGAGGAAGAGAGGCGAGGCGATTTCCTTTGATCTCCGGTTGGCGCGCGAAACCCACGCGTTTCCCGTGCACAATAAAAAAGGCAATCCGGTTATTGTCGAGTCTCGCGAAGGTCATGGAAATATTTTTCGAGAAACTCGCGCGCAGGCACTCCGGGAAGAGATGAAAGCCGCGTGGCGCGACGCCAGAGGAGCGGGGTTTCAAGTAGGCGCGCAGAGCCGTGGCGGCGTACAGTCCCGGCACTCGACGACTCGAGGAGAAAGAGAGAAAACCACCCACATCGCCTCTAATCTGAGATCTCTCGAGAAGAGAACCCCGAAAATATTCGGACGTCCTGCGATGCTTTTAGCTCGCGCCGAGCGGACGAGCGCGTGTAAAAGGTTATGTTGTGCGCGGATGAATTTCCGAGCGCGGATTTCTATCGCAGCATCTGTATTCCCTATTCATGATTTCGGCCGTCGCGCGTATCACCAAAACACGTGCGACTTTATAGAAATGTAAGATGACGGAAAAGAGATAAGGTTGTTATGGTCACTCTTTCTCCTTTCGTAACCTCGGTACTCTACTTGCCGGCAAGTATTTTTTCATTTAAATATGGAAAAATGGAATGATTGAAATGATCCGTTGGGTAAGTTTTTACTATGATTGTAGCACAACATTGCGAATGAATAGAATCTGCTTTCGCAAATTAAATTCTTATCTTACAAATTTTTCATACAGAAAATAAAACAATGTAACATTCTTTTACATTTTACACATTAAAAGTGCTAATATACATTAACATATCAGTAATTAAGGTTAACCTTTAACTGGCGAGCTTTTATAACTTTTCGTGCCAAAAGTGGTAGATGCAAAACCGAAAACTTGTACATCAAGTATGGCCAAAATCCATTAAGAATTTTATTTTATTTTATATTTACGGGCTTACATCTATTTACAAGTTAGAAAACAAAAGTAAGTAAATTTTTTTAAAACTAAAATGAGAAACTTCATCTGCATTTATGCCTAGACAATTCCAATTTCGACGCAATCTATGTATAGCACTGAAAATCGTACAATTGTATAAGCATTTAAACTTTATTAAGACAGAGGGATGCCTTAATTGATAATTAAACTCTTTGTCCTGAAACAGGAAGTTTAAGCCACTGTGGGAGTTTTGCATGTGAAACCTGTATGCAAGATGTCTCAAAAACTTATGCTGTACAGCTTCCAGTTATTTATATCAACATAATGTGGAATTCAAATGACAGAAGCATTATTCAAGTAAGGGATACTCATGCTTTTAAATAAGTGTATGGGCGAATTAGAATTTTTAAACTATGAAGAGTGTCTGGTGATAAAACCGAGCATGCGAAAGGCCTTGTCAGGCACGGGTATTAATATGCTCTGTAAAAGTAAGCTCTGAATAAAAAATTACATCAAGATCGTATACTGACTGTGCTCTCGACAAATTAGTATTGTTAAGGGTATAATCAAAATGTAGGTTCTTACCCCTATGACTAAAAGAGACAACTTGGCATTTATAAATACTTAAGTCGAACCCATTAACACTCATCCATTCAACTACTCTATTAACAAAGTTATTCAAATATGTACATACATGATACATTGAGAGTTAAGCGGTAAAGTAAAAAAATGTAAGTTTTGGAACTGATGTTGTTTGAAATAAACATGTGAGTTTATGATACCGAATCAACTAATAAAATTTGACTCGGATGCACCCTTGAACCTCATGCTCCGTTTGGCAACCCCAGTAAAGGCGCTATTGAAATCAAAGCCACCGCTGAAAAAAGTAAGAGCTCGAGGGAGGCGGGTTGCGTACACGCGACCGACGCCGAAAACAAGAAAGTAAGCGGAGGTCCCGCGGCGGCAAAGAAAAATCATAACCTCTCTGTCTCGCTCTCTCGAGTATCTATCCCTCTCTTTCACCCGCGGCGTATTTAAGCGTTTGTATTCGCTGCTCGCTCTCGGGAGGCACTTAGGCCACATCGAGGCAAAAGTCGGAGAGGTAGTCAAAGGCTCTCGCCGACGTTTTCCTCGCGACGCTGAGTTTCCCCCTTCTCCGTAATACTTCGTGTCGATAAAAAGCCAAGAGAAAGGGACACTGCAGCTCCTTTTGCACCTTCTCTCTCTCTCTCTCTCTCTCTCTCTCTCTCGGATCTTTAGATAACTTAGTGAATTCAATGAATTCTGTTTTAAAAAAGTTTTCTTGGAAATATACCGTTTTATTTTTGTCGGATACTAAATAGATAATATATGAAAAGGTGGAAGAGCAAAGAAAGAACTTTTCTAATAACCTTGCAGGAAATCAACAATTTAGCCGAATACTCTGACAGTGAAAAATGAAGATACGAGACGGTTCCTGGCTCAGATTTCCAATTAAGGAAATTACACCACGTGACAACCACATTTTCTTAAAGAGTTTGAAAAAAATAAGCAACATAAATGCACAAGCTAATCACATGAATTTTGGTTTTAATGTACATTTGGAGTTCTAATCTGGTCACTACAAATCGTTCAAAGCGAAGCGAGAATACAGTAGCAAAATGAAAACTCATTCTAATGAAGCGAAATTCTCAGTCCAAGAAATTCGGTGAATAGACGGGCACGCAACAATAATCACATCACGCAAAACAATCGAAGCCACGGAGCAGGGTTATAAGGGAGTAGTGGAGAGAGCGTGCGGCTCACATCAAAGTCAGCTCGCGTGAGCGAAGGTGCGGGTCGGCTTTACTGTACATTCGAGCCGCGAGCACATACTGTACTTATGTGTGTAAGTGTGTGCGCTTGGTTGTCGTGTCCAGCAATACTGAATGACTTTTAAGCCGCATTCATACTGAAATTCTATTTATTGACATTTTTAAAATTTTCTTAAATTTATTTATATAAAAAGTGTTGAAAGAATGTAGAAAATAAAGTTTTACGACTCTCCCGAAATAAGAACTATCACCAAATAGAGATAGCTAATATAACAATGAAATTGTAGTCTAATGTATATAGCATTAAAATTTCAATAAAAGTGCAACTAAATCGATTGATCGAAATTATTATGATTAATCCTCATGGAATCAGTGTGAACTTAGGCTAATGCGTGCCGCATACCTGCCGTTCAGCATTATGTATGTATATAACTTGCCGAGAGAGTAAATCTTTCAAAGAAAACTTCTAAAGGACCCGCGCGCTCTTCGTTCAGCTCTCCGCGCACCAGGTCTCTCTTCTTTCTCTCCTTCAATTTCTTTCTCTCGCTCAGTCTCGACTCTCCGGCCGCAAGGCCAGGGACGTAATAAACGTGCCCAGTACCTACTTCTCTTCCCTTTTTTTCTACCTCCTTCCCTTTCTTATCAATCCCTTGCAATTCATTTTTTCCAGAGCCAGACTCAGGAATTATATTGAGATGAGTATTTTTTTTTCCTTACGTTGGTTTCCCGAATGAATGGGACGCCAGACGCCAGGAAATTAAGCTTGCGTTTCGCACCTTACAACGTGAACTGATAAGTCACCAATTGCAGTATTATTGAAACGCAACGAAAATTTTAAATCAGCTAAATTTATTTTTACACTTCATTATATATGCAAACATTTGTTATGTATAATTGTTTTAATTTAGTTATTTCATACATTAAAGTTAAATTTAGATTTACACTATGGCAAAATATTTAAATTTTGTTAAATTTAATCAATTTTATAAATTTGTTACGTGTAATATTTATTTAAAAGAAAACCAGGACCATCACTAAAATTGAATTGTTTTTTATATCTAAATATCAAATGAAAATCAAAATATTTGAATTTTTGTAGTTGAAAAGTAAGAAAAAAGCGAAACAAAACAATGGAAAAATCTTAATAGAGAACCGCATAGGTAAAGAGAAAGCGACCATTGAGCGACCGAAAGAATGGAGGGTAAAGGCGCAACATAAATTGTCTTATGTGGCATTGTGCAAGCGCAAGCAGTCCATCTGAAAATCGTGCGAGCAAGCTGGAACACGAGAGAGCGAAACCCTTCGACCTATTAATTTCGCCGACTAATGAATTTCTCGAGCAAATCGTTCGCCGACAGACTCATTAATTGCATTCTCTCGCGAAGGGGCCGCCGCTACGACGTGTCGCGTAGCCGCATGGTGCTTTAAAAAAAAGTCGACTTAAGTGAAATAGAATAATATACTGAGCTTTGACAAGATTGCGCATGTATGACATGTTGCACGAATTGTTGCGAGAAAGACGAAATTAATGACGGCCTAGACGCTCAGGTGGATTTATTAAAAGAAAAAGGAAATATGAAGTACCAAGCAAATCCAAACATTAATTTCGCTCAAAAATTACAATGAGAAAAAAAATTAGTGTCGTATAAATATTGTAACAGTTTTTACGATCTTACTGATCGGTATAAACTGGCAATTTAAAATTTATCAAAAATGTTTCTATTTAATTTTTTCATATTTGAAAGGCATTTGAAAATTAATATTAGTTTGTTTAATTATTACTAGATTCTAAAAAGCGCGCTATACGCGCTAGATGATTCTGCTATAGAGCCCTGAATTTTGCTACTTTCCGTTGTATCCACCAATAAATTTTTTGATAACGCTCT